>JAQZBX010056719.1:0-18128 GCA_029593785.1 Cabassous unicinctus
AAATAATAAAAAGAACACATGGAAAGAATATCAGTGATTTATATATACACACATATACACATATATGTTTACAAATAATTTCCATTTACATCCTTGATGGTTAGAAACTTCAAGATTTCCCTCTTTCTTAATTTCAGTGAGAAACTGATACATGTATTTTGCTTTGCTGCAGGTACTGTTTTCTAAGGGCTTTTTAAATAAAGTTTTTATTATGAAAACATTCAAGCTTACAGGACAGTTCCAAAAATAATACAGGTGCCATACAGAGAACTCCAACAAATCCCTACTCTTCCCAGATACCCAGATCTACCAATTTTAACATTTTGTCACCTTTTCCTTCCTTCCTTCCTTCCTCCCTTTCTCCCTCCCTTCCTCTCTTTCATCTATCTGTCTGTCTGTCTATCTATCTATTTTTTGAACATCTGAGAGCAGGATGCACATCATACTCCTTGGACATATAATACTTCAATGTACATTTCCTATGAACAAGACTATTCACTTATGTAATCACCTTAAATTACAGTTATCAAATTCAAGAAATTTAACATTGATATAAAGCTTACATTCTATATTTCAATTTTTTTCTTATGTCCCGATATACAAATTGGAAAGGAAGAAGTATAACTCCCTATTTGCAGATGACATGATCTCATATACAGAAAATTCTGAAAAAGTCCACAGCAAAGCTAGTGAAACTAATAAACTAATTCAGCAAAAATGGGGGGTAAGAGCAACACACAAAAATCAGTAGTGTTTCTATATAAAAATAATGAACAATTTTAAGAAATCAAGAAAAATTCCATTTATAATAGAAACTAAAAGAATGAAATATCTGGTAGTAAATCTAACCAAAAATGTAAATGATTTGTACACAGAAAACTACAAGACATTGCTAAAGGAAATTTTTTTAAAAGACTTAAATTAATGGAAAGACATTTCATGTTTTTGGAAGACTAAATATTAAGATGTCAATTCTACCCAAAGAGATGTACAGATTCAACTCAATTCCAATCAAAATTCAACAGCCTGGGAGCAGATGTGGCTCAAGCAGCTGAGCACCCACCTCCCACATGGGAGGTCCTGGGTTCGGTTCCCAGTGCCTCCTAAAGAAAAAAAAAAACAGAAAATGAGCAAAAAACATGCAGACAATGAGCACAAACAACTAGCATAAACAACGAGCAAACAGAAGAAGGAGCTATCTCGGAAGCGGGGGAATTCAACAGCCTTCTTTGCAGAAATGGAAAAGCCAATCATCAAATTTATATGGGAGCAGTGGGTGTGGCTCAAGCAGTTGAGCGCCTGCCTACCACATGGGAGGTCCCGGGTTTGGTTCCCAGTGCCTTCTAAAGAAGATGAGCAAGACAGCGAGCTGACGCAACAGGCTGGTGCAGTGAGCTAATTCAACAAGATGATGCAACGAGGAGACACAATGAGAGGCACAACAAGCAGGGAGCAGGGGTGGCTCAAGCAATTGGGTACCTCCCTCCCACATGGGAAGTCCCAGGTTCAGTTCTCTATGCTTCCTAAAAAGAAGACGAGCAGGCATAGAGAGCACACAACGAACAGACACAGAGAGCAGACAGCGAGCACAAACAACAAGGGAGAGGGAGAAATAATTAAATAAATAAATATTTACATGGGAGGATAAGGGGCCCGAAATAGCCATAGCCATCTTGAAAAAGAAGAACAAAGTTGAAGGACTCACACCTCCCAATCTTAAAACTTATTACAGAGCCATAGTAATCTAAACAGCATGGGGGGAGCCAATGTGGCTCATTGGTTGAGTACCAGCTTCCCATATACAAGGTCCCAAGTTTAATCCCCAGCCCCAGTACCTTAAAAACGGAACAAAACAAACATGGAAAAAAAACAAAAAACAGCATGGTACTGGCATAAGGACAGAAATATAGACCAAAGGAATCAAATTGAGACTTCAGAAATCAACCCTCACATTTATGTCCAACTGATTTTTGACAAAGGTGCCAATGGGGATAGAATAGTCTCTTCAACTAATGGTGCTGTGAAAACTGATCTGATGTCCATATACAAAATCAACTCAAAATTGGATCACAGACCTAAATATAAGAACCAGAATTATAAAACCCCTAGAAAGAACTGTTGGGAAGCATCTTCAAGACCTTGTGTTAGGCAATGGTTTCTTAGACTTTATACCCAAAGTACAAGTAACAAAAGAAGAAATAGATAAATGATATCTCATCAAGATAAAAAACTTTTGTGCATCAAAGGACTTTATCATGAAAGTAAAAAGACAGCTTACTCAATAGAAAATATTTGGAAACCACATATCTGATAAGGGTTTAACATCCAGAATATATAAAGAAATCCTACAAATCAACATTAAAAAGACAACCCATTTTTTTTGTTTTGTTTTGTTTTTAAACAATTTATTGAAGTATATCATTCATACATGAACTTACATAAACTATAAGTGTTCAGTAAACATTGTGAACTTACAAAACAAACATGCATAACATCATACAGGGCTCCCACACATCACCCCCCCACAAACATCCTGCATTGTTGTGAAACATTTGTTAACAAATCATGAAAGAGCATCATCAAAGTATTGCTGCTAACGATAGTCTGTATCTTCCTCCCCTATACATTTTTTAAGGATTTATTTATTTATTTACTTTTATCCATTTTTACCCCTCCCCCTTCCCCCGTTTTTGCCGGTTCTGTGTTCATTCACTGGGCAACTCTCTGTTTCTGTTTCCTGCCCTCTCTTCTCATCCTTCTCCTCCTGTCTTCACTGGGATTCGATCCTCAGAACCTCTGATGTGGGAGAGAGGTGTCCTACCACCTGCACCACCTTAGTTCCTGGTTTTTTGGCACGTCTCATCTTGGCTCTCCCTTGTGTCACTCTCCTGTTACGTCATCATCTTGCTGCGTGGTTCACGGGGTCTGACGGCGCACCCGCTTATGGGGCCTGGTGGCGTACCCACGCACAGGGCCTGGGGTGCTAACCTGCATGTGGGGCCAGGTGGCATATCGCTCACGGGGCCTGACAACTCACCCGCTCATGGGGCCTGGTGGCCCACGTGCCTTCTATATTTTTCCTTTTTTTATTTTTACCAGGAGGTCCTGGGGATCGAACCCAGGTCCCTCCATATGGGAGATGGACGCCCAACCACCCGAGCCACATCCGTTCCCCTGCTATATCTCTTAAGGTTGACCAAAGATACCCAAAATTACAGTCTTTTCCCGTACAGGATGGTCATATAATAAATCAGGCTTAGTTTATCACCAGCATTCTAAAACTAGACCTAGGGAGAAAAACTAGGTCTGGGGACACATGCATGGTTTCTAATATAGCGAATATTTATCCTACCCTAATTATCACAAAATCAGGACAGTGAGAATATTCGTAACAGAACCCATTTTTAAAATGAGCGAAAGACTTGAAGAGAGATTTCTCCAAAGAAGATATACAAATGGCCAAAAAACACATGAAAAGATGCTCAACATCACTAGCTGTTAAAGCAGTGTAGATAAAACAAAAGTCATTTATTTGCTCATGAGTCTATGAATTGTCCATTAGTGCTCAGTTAAGTTGAGATGGCTTATCTGTGTTCAAGTGTTGTCAGCTAGTGTATTAGTTTCTATTGCTGCTAACAAACTACCACAAACTTAACAGCTAAAATCAACACTGTGGGTCAGGAATCCAGGCATGCTTAACTGGGTTCTCTGCTTCAGAGTCTCTCATAAGGCTGCAATTAAGGTGACAGCCGGGGCTGGGGTATCATCTGATGCTCAGGTAGGGAAGAATTTGTTCCCAGGCTCACTTGGTTGGTAGCAGAATTTCATTACCTGAAGGGCTGTTGGACTGATAGCCTCAGTTCTTAGCTGACTGGTGGCCAGAGACTGATTCATTTCTTTTATCACTTGGACTTCTCATACACGGCAACTTGCTTCAAGAAAGCCAGCAAGAGGGAGAATCATCTAGCAAACAGAAATCATAATCTTATGCAACCAAATCTCAGAAGTGACATCTCATTACCTTTGGCATATTCTTTTGGGTAGATGCAAGTCTCTAGGCCAGCCCACATTGAAGCGGATGTGAATGGCAGATGGTAGTTTACCATTGGATTGGGAGTCTGCCTGCCACAACTGGACTTACTAACATATCTAGGACCTCAGCTGCAGCACCTGGGTTTTTCTTTCTGTGTCGTCTCTTATCCAGGACACTAGCCCAGGCTTCTTCACATGGAGGCAACAACAGGTTCTAAGAGAGTGAGAGCAGAGCCAGAAAGCCTCTTGAGGCTTAAATTCAGAACTTATACAGTATAACTCCTGCCACCCTCTGTTAGTCAAAGGTAGCCACAAGACCAGCCCAAATTCAAAGGATAGGGAAAAAGATTCCACCTCTTGATAGGAGGAGCTGCAAAGAATTTGTGACCATTGTTAATCTACTACAAACATTATTGGTTTTGATTTTCTAATATTTTGTTTAGATCTTTGTATTTATATGAGTGAATATGACTGGAGTTTTCCTTTCTCATATCTTTGCCTGGTTTTAGCATTAGGATCATGCTGATCTCATAGAATGAGTTGGGGAATATTCCCAACCTCAAGCACAGTGCATATCATATGGTATGTGCACAGATATATTTATTAGTTGAATGAATGAATGAATGAATGAGTAAATGAATATAGAGCATACAACGTTCCTGCAAGTTTGAAATGATTTCAAAATAATTTCAAAAATTATTTTTAAAAATAATTTTAAAAAAAGGAATGTAGAGGAGACAGAAGGCTCAGTAGGAGAAGTAAAATAAAACTAGAAAATAATTATGAATAATTGAATATGACAGGAAAAAAATTGTAAGCTCATAGTTTAAATTGCTTTCTTAACCTTATTTGTGTAGTCTTTCTTCTTTGGATGGACAATTTAAAGTTACCTGCTCTACTCCCAAAGTGGAATTGACTTTGCTAAAGCAGAAGAGACAAAAACTTTTTCCAAGTTTCTATAATTTGTATCATATTCTGAGGTTTCAGTTACTATGATAGCTGCAAAGAAGCAAATACAAGAGGGAGAATGCGCCTGAGAGAGAGGGAAGTGGGACTGTGTGCAGCATAGCTGAAAAATGGACTTGGTGGAAATTATTGCTCCCAGGACGTTGAGTGATTCAAGGTTTTTATTAGCCTAAGGACTTGGAAAGGGTAAGCACTTCAAATTATATCCAAAAATAGCATCTCTGTGTTTCTTTTCGGTTAATTTTTTTATTAGAGGGAGCGGGTATAGCTTAAGTGGTTGGGTGCCTGCTTCCTGTGTATAAGGTGTCCTGGGTTCAATCCTCAGTACCTCCTAAAAAAAAAAAAATGAAGAAACCAACTCTCATTGGGGAGAAGATGTAGCTCAGTGGTTGAGCGCCTGCTTTCCCATGTAGGAGGTCCTGGGTTCTATCCCCAGTACCTCCTAAAAAAAAATTTAGACAAGTTGTGGGTTTACAGAACAATTATGCATAAAATATAGGATTCCCATACCCCACCCCACCACTAACACCTGGCATTGGTGTGGAACATTTGTCAAAATTGATGATAGCATGTTTTTGTAATTGTACTAATTTTTTTAACAGTAGTTACCTTTGATCCCAGATAGTTTTTTTTCTTTTTCATTTTTTTATTAGAGAAGTTGTGAGCTTACAAAACAATCATGCATAATATGCAGAATTCCCATATATCACCCTTCCACCTATACCTTACATTGTTTTGGAACATTTGTTACAGATTATGAAAGAACATGATCAGACTAGTATCACTATGGTCAATAGCTTACAGTTGGTATATTTTTCCCCATACACCCCCTATTATTAACACTATGTATTAGTATTGTACATTTGTTATAGTTCGTGAGAGAACACTCATATTTGTATTGTTAACTATAGTCCATCATCCACCACATGGTTCACTGTGTTATACAGTCCCATGCCTTGTACGTTCTATCCAAAGTATATACTCAGTGGCTCTCACTTTCATCACGGAGTTGTGTAGTTATTGCCCCAGTAAACCTTTGAACATTTTCCTTTGTCCAAAAGAGAAAATCCCATGCTCCCCTATTATTGTCCCTTAGCATTGATAAAGTATCTTCTTTGACATTGATTCAAGAATATTATAATATTGCTGTTAACTATTGTGTTTCTTTTTTATTTATTTATTTTTACTCTATTTTGTACATTTAATAATTGAAAATAAAAACAATTAAAAACTAAAAAGTAAACAGATTAATGAATATATACATTTCTCAATTAAATTAATGGATACATATAAATTTTTTTTTTTAATCAAACAATATGTTACACAATATATTTGGTTCGCAGTAATGCATTCATACAGTATTTGTCCTTTTTTGTCTGGCTTGCTTCCCTCAACATAATGTCCTCCAGGTTCATCCATGTTTTCATATGCTTTACAACTTCATTTCTTCTTACAGCCACATAATATTCCATCATGTGAATAGACCACAGTTTGTTTATCCTATCGTCTGTTGATGGACACCTGGGTTGTTTCCAACTTTTGGCAATGGTGAATAATGTTGCTATGAACATCGGTGTGCAGATGTCTGTTCATGTCACTGTTCTCATTTCTTCTGGGTATATACCCAGTAGTGGTATTGCAGGATCACGTGGCAAGTCTATATTCAACTTCTTTAGGAACTGCCAGACAGTCCTCCATAGTGGATATACCATTCTGCATTCCCACCAACAGTGAAGAAGTGTTCTTATCTCTCCACATCCTCTCCAACACTTGTAGTTCTCTGTCTTTTTAATAGTGGCCATTCTGATAGGTGTGAAATGATATCTCATTGTAGTTTTGATTTGCATTCCCCTAATCATGAGTGATGTTGAGCATTTCTTCATGTGTTTTTTTGCCATTTGAATTTCTTCTTCGGAGAAATGTCTATTCAAGTCTTTCGCCCATTTTTTAATTGGGTCATTTGTCTTTTTATTGTTGAGTTGTAACATCTCTTTATATATCCTGGATAGTAAACCCTTATCAGATATGTGATTTCCAAATATTTTTTCCCATTGAGTTGGCTGCCTTTTCACCCTTCTGACAAAGTCCTGTGAGGTGCAAAAGTGTTTAATTTTGAGGAGGTCCCATTTATCTATTTTTTCTTTTGTTGCACGTGCTTTGGGTGTAAGGTCCAAGAAACCACCACCTACAACAAGGTCTTGAAGATGTTTCCCTACATTTTCTTCTAGTAGTTTTATGGTCCTGGTTTTTATATTTAGATCTTTGATCCATTTTGAGTTGATTCTTGTATAGGGGGTGAGATAGGGGTTCTCTTTCATTCTTTTGGTTATAGATATCCAGTTCTCCCAACACCATTTGTTGAAGTGACTGTTTTTTCCCATTAGCATGGGCTTGGTAGGTTTGTCAAAAACCAGTTGACTGAATAGGTGAGGGTTTAATTCTGGGTTCTCAATTCTACTCCACTGATCGATGTGTCTGTCTTTATGCCAGTACCATGCTGTTTTGACCACTGTAGCTTTGTAATATGTTTCAAGGTCAGGCAGTGAAATTCCTCCCACATTGCTCTTCTTTTTTAGAATGCTTTTGGCTATTCGGGTGCACTTACCCTTCCAGATGAATTTGGTAATTGCCTTCTCTAATTCTGCAGAGTAAGCTGTTGGGATTTTGATTGGTATTACATTGAATCTATAAATCAGTTTGGGCAAGGTTGACATCTTCACCATATTTATTCTTCCTATCCATGAGCATGGAATGTCTTTCCATTTGTTTAGGTCTTTTTAAATTTCTTTTAGCATTGTTTTGTAGTTTTCTGCATATAGGTCCTGTACTTCTTTGGTTAAGTTAACTCCTAGGTATTTGAGTCTTTTTGTTGCTATTGAAAATGGAATTTTCCTCCTAATTTCCTCCTCAGGTTGTTCAGTACCAGTGTATAAAAACATTACTGATTTTTGCGTGTTGATCTTGTATCCTGCCACTTTGCTGAACTCATTTATTAGTTCAAGTAGCTTTGTTGTGGATAGTTCAGGATTTTCTAAGTACAGGATCATGTCATCTGCAAACAGGGAGAGTTTTACTTCCTTTTTTCCTATTTGGACACCTTTAATTTTTTTTTCTTATCTAATTGCCCTAGCTAGAACTTCTAGTACAGTGTTGAATAACAATGGTGACAGTGGGCATCCTTGTCTTGTACCCAATCTTAGAGGGAAAGCTTTCAACCTTTCCCCATTGAGTATGATGTTGGCTGTGGGTTTTTCATATATGCCTTTTATCATATTGAGGAATTTTCCTTTTATTCCTATCTTTTGATGTGTTTTATCAAAAAAGGATGCTGGATTTTGTCGAATGCCTTTTCTGCATCTATTGAGATGATCATGTGGTTTTTTACCTTAATTTGTTAATGTGGTGTATTACAATGATTGATTTTCTTATGCTGAACCAGCCTTGCATACCAGGAATAAATCCCACTTGGTCGTGATGTATAAGTCTTTTGATATGCTGTTGGATTCAATTTGCAAGTATTTTGTTGAGAATTTTTGCATCTATGTTCATTAGAGAGATTGGTCTGTAATTTTCTTTTCTTATGGAATCTTTATCTGGCTTTGGTATTAGAGAGATGTTGGCTTCATAAAATGTGTTGGGTAATTTTCCCTCCTCTTCAGTTTTTTGGAAGAGTTTAAACAGAACTGGTGTTAATTCTTTTTGAAATGCTTGGTAGAATTCACCTGTGAAGTCATCTGGTCCTGGGCTTTATCGTTCTGTAAGGTACTTTATTGTTACTGAGTTCCAAGGGAATCTGTGAACATAAGAGTCTAAAGAAATCAGGAGATCTTTGCCCTGATTGGAGATAAGAGTGACAAACAGGAAAAAAAATCAATGTAATAGTTTGTAGGAAGATGATTTTGAGAACCTTATCTCTTTACATGGCTGCTAGTCCTGCAGAAGATAACACAGTGAGAACCAAGACAACCACTCCAGACTGGTATAGCTGAGGAATCTTCATGCCTTTTCCTAGGTCCCATGACAAGTGTCGGATTCCATTCAAGGCGTGATATGTGAGAGGGAAGGCAAGCAAAAACTTAGCTGTGTAGATCAGTGCTGGCCCTAGACACAGGGACTTCACACGTTCCAAATAAGACTCAGAGTTCCCAGGGAGAATCAGGGCCGACAAGCCAAAAAGAGTGAACCCTGTATTCACGGCAATACCAGTGCCACAGTTAGAAGCAGACATTATCATGGTAAGAGGCCACCTGTAGATAGTGAGGTGAGAAGACAAAGGATGATTTGAACCTAAGTTCTTTGTCCAGAACCGCTCCATCTGTGGTGATTCCCATAGCGATTTCTGATACAAAACTGAGGATTAAGGTGGGCACAGAGGCAATGACGGCCAACATGTCTCAGCAATAGGGCAGCCATCTTGGATTCCAGACTGGACGGAAGTGTGTTTCTTTTTTAAATGGTTGATTCATAATCAGACCTTTGCAGACTGTTATATTTTCAAGTTTTCATAATATTGGTGAGTTGATAATACCAAAATTGTTGTATGACATTTGAAATTCTCTGCAAAATTTACTTTCAAATTGGCAGCATTTACTCTTCCTTCTTTGGAGTTCACTAATCTTAGTTATTGAAAAAAGTACAAAAAATGTACTTTTTAATAATGGTTTCTCCTTATTCAGATTCAAACAATATATATGATAAGATGACTGGAGACCATCTGAAGGAATAAATACTTTCAAGTATCTGAGTTAAACGTATTACATACTTGAATAATATACTTGGCTCTAGGTATACAAGCAGCTACTGCCAACAGTGAAACATGCTTAGTTATATAGTTGCCATTGTCTGTCAAGAGAATGCAAATTTATCTTTAGAGGTATCATTAAACTTTCAGTTTCTCCTTTGTACAGGTGTTAAAACAGTGCTTTATTTTATTGTTGTGAAGAACTTCTGAGAATTAAATGAAAGCATATATTTTTAATTTTTCAAACTTAAACATCTTATTTAAAGTTTTGATAGCACTGTTACAAAAGCTTTACAAATATTAACTCATTTATTTCATCCTTATGACAAGCCTGTGAGGAAGGCACTATTATTATCTTCATTTTACGGATGAAACCAAGGAACAGACAAGTTAAGTAAGTTGCTCTAAGACTTACAACTAGTAAGTGGCAGAGCTGGCTGGTATCCACACCCAGACAGTCTGGTTTCAGAGTTTCTGTTCTTAATCATTATGCTATGCTCCCTCTATGTGAAAATGCTTTGTAACCTATAAATAATGTATAAATGTCAGTAGCAGCAGATTTTATTAAATGTTTAACACTACACTAGATGTTACTGGAGATATAAAAAGAATCATAAGAGTACATTTTGAAGAGCTATAATCTGATTGGGGGAAAGAAATGTAACACAGAAAACAGCAATAATATGACAGCGTGTAAGATCATCATCTACCAGAAAACTCTCCATACCACATAAAATACACACTTCATTTTCTTTGAATGCCCCATACATAGCATACAACCTACTGCATAGTAGACATGTAATTAATGTTGCTTGAACATGGATGACCTTAAATAATATTATTTCCATTTTTGTGGTAAGCAGACCTAGACTATTATTTGCAGAGAGAGAATTCATTGTGCTGTCTTTCTGTGCTATACCAGAGGCTTATGGGTCATACAGTTGAGTTGGCTACATAGTGTCTTAGCTGCTTCTCTTTCTTTTTTTTCTTCTCATTTTTGAAATAATTTCAGATTTACAGAATGATTGCAAGAAAAGTACAAAGAACCTATATGTCCTTTGCCCAGATTCCCTAAATGTTAACATTTGCTTTATCATTCTCTCTCTTTATAATATATTTAATATATATAATATGTATGCACAATATATAATATACATAGCATTATTATTTTCCTGAGCTACTTGAAAGTAAGTTGCAGTTATGATTTATCCTTTGCCTCTAAATATATCAATGTATATATATTTTGAAAAGGACATTTTCTTATATAATCACATTAAAATTATCAAAACAGGAAATTACCATTAATCATTTAATCTATAGACCTGTTCATATTTCACCAATTAACCCAATACCATCCTTTAGAGCACTGCAAAAAAAAAAAAAGTTGGACCACTTGACTTTTAAACGTTTTGGTGAATATGTGCTACATAACACTTATGGCTCCTCTTCCCAGATCAGTCTGTATTTGATTCCAAGAACAATGTGAGTAGATGCCCTGCCCTTGACTTAGTCTTGCAGATTGTCCAAGTGGCTTTGTTTGATTTTCCTTCTTTTGTGTGATTCAGTGGAACAGCGTGACTTCATTGGAGTGGACAGCACAGGGAAGAGGCTGCTTTTCATGGCTAATGAAGCAGACTTGGATGAAGAGCTGGTCATTAAGGGATCCATCCTGCAGAAGTAAGCCTTAGGGTTTTTCTTTTTGGCAATTCTCCTTGTCTTAAAACAAAATAAAACCACCCAGTAGATGGGAAAGAGAGAGTGAAAACTTGATTATACTATGTGAAATTGACAAAAGTATGCAAATGTTTTCCCATGAGACAGGAATGAGGTTTTCCTTCACTGCAGAAGCTTGGCTTTTTCTATGTCTTTTCTAGGCAGGGTAGAGCAAAATCCTGCAAAGGAGTGGTACAAAGCAGCAGTGGGGCTAACAGGACTGCCTTTCTGATAGTGTTATAGAACCTCCTTTTAAAAACACAAAAACAAAACAAAAAAACTATAGTCCAACGTTTACAAGCATCAAAAAAGGTAACATTAGTATTCTCTGAAAGAGTTATTAATCAGCAAATTGTATTGAACACTGTTCTAAAAGCCAGTAACAAAACAGAAAAAATCCTTGAGATGAGAAAATACTGCATTCATGAACCCAAAAGCAGAATGCTATTTAAAAAACAAAAAAGAGAGAACAAAAAGTGCTGTTACATAAATGTGAAACTCAATAGAGGGTTGGAAGAAATTTTTGAAAATTTTCCCACAAGGCAGAAATCAACATCAACAAATTGATGGAAAATAGGGAAACAATTAGAAAATTAGAGGAGCAACAGTAGAGGTCTAATATTTGAATATTAGGAGTTTCAGAAAGAGAGATAGAGAAAATAAAGGGGGAAGATATCATTAATGAAATGATGAAAAAGATAAGTAAATAAAACCTTTCTCAGAATTAAAGTAGCTAGAATGAAAAGAAGCTGGGTGCCCAGCAAATGGATGAAAAGAAACATACCAATGATGTCACTATGAAATTTTATAACTCTGGTGACAAAGAGAAGATCCTACAAGCTTCCAGAAAGGGGAGGAATGATATTAGATACAAAGGATTTAGAATAGCTTTGATAGCAATACTGGAAACTATAAGGTAATGGAGAAATGCATTGAAATTCTTCAATGTTTATCCAGTCAAACTCAATCAAGTGTGAGAGTAGAATAAAAACTTTTTCAACATTTGTTTTCCATGCCTCTGTTCTCAGAAAGTTAATACTAGAGGTTATGTAATACCAAAACACTGGCATAAACTGAAAAAGAGAAAGGCATGAGATTTAGGAAAAGGGCATCCAATTAAGAGAGATAAGAAGTATCTCCAGGAAGGGAGATTCCAGAATAATACCTATGCCTCCAGAATAGATGATAATTTGGTCATACTTGAATAGGGCAAAAAGCTCAGTTAAGCCAGGACAAACAAAAATAAAATGTGCAGGGAAAGAAAAGTAATCATTTAATGTGTGGCTCAGCCACAAGTAATCTCTATATATGCATTATAATGTAATCATTGTCTCTTGTTCTAATTAAAATTATGCTATAAGTACTTTGGAATGATAGGAGATTGGAGAGGTGAGGGGAAGAAAAGAGAAGTAAAGCCTCCTCTTCCATAGTTAAAAGCTAATGCCTAACATTGAAGTCATAATAATGTAAACGTTGATTATTAACCTAACCAGAATAATGTAACAATCGTATTGGGAGGGTGGCAGAGACAGGAAGTGTGGATGTATTTGGTGGAGCAGGATTGATGGTGAAACAAAGCTAAATCTTCATCTTCTATAGTGGGAAGTCAACAGATAATGCCTGGAAAAAACAAGAAACATCAATATAAGAATATTATTAGAAGTATGTATGTTAATACTAAATGGATCAGCTAGAAGTTGAATGTACGTGTGTAATGCAGGAAGGTCAAGCCCAGGAAAGTCTACCAAATACTTTTGATATTCCAAAGAAACCACATGGAAGGCCAGCAGCAGCCATGCCATTTATTTACTCACACGTCCTGGTGACGGCCGTTGGGCAGTGATTGCACAGTACAGCAGGAAGACAGGTTATATAGGGCTGGACAGCACAAAGAGGGGTGTCTAGCTAATGCATAGAGCAGCTCGAGGGTGCACGTAACCTAGTAAATGATTAACAGTGAATACGTGCATAAGTGGGGAATCATGTGGGTTCCGAAAACAGTGAGGGGCAGCACGTATGGAGGTTAATGATTACTCCGCCTAGGGTCCTGTGTGCACTGTAGTGGAACCTTCCAGGGTGGATTGCTGGCCAATTCTAACCCCCCCCCCTTTACAGCAATCTACACAAATAACTAGTGGGAGGGGGAGGTGGGCATTTCATGTCCCTACGCTCCACCCCAATACCCCTTCCACCTTCCATTCTATGTATAAATTTTTTAAGCTATCACCTGAGCAAGTAGGGCATTGGAACATTGCATCCAGATTTTACAATAACAATGTAAAAGACAACAGAATAATAGGGGTAACATACATAACATTGAACATTAATGCTTGACAGTGAAATTACATAATTTGGGGGGTAACCATTTCATATTACTTTTTGTTGTTTCATACAGATCGGGGCAGATTTTGCTGGCTTAACGGTATACAAGCAACGCTTTCATTAGTAGACAACAAAGTACCAGGTAGAGGAGGTTTCTAATACCATACATGTTTACCCTTCCAAATTTTTTGTTTCCTTTCGTGACATTAAAAACCAGTTTAGGGAAGCAGATGTGGCTCAAGCGATTGGGCTCCCATCTACCATATGGGAGGCCCCGGGTTTGATTCCTGGGGCCTCCTGGTGAAGGCAAGCTGGCCCGCACCGCAGAGAGCTGATGGCTGGCGCCACGGAGAGCTGAGCTGGCACAGCAAGATGACACAACAAAGGGAGACACAGAGGAGAGACAGTGAGAGATGCAGCAGACCAGGGAGATGAGGTGGCTCAAGCAATTGAGTGCCTCTCTCCCACACCGGAGGCCCCAGGATCGGTTCCTGGTGCTTCCTAAAGAGAAAGATGAGAAGAAAAGACAAGCAGATTCAGAAAGAACACACAACAAATGGACAGAGAGAGCAGACAGCGAGCGCAAACAACAATGGGGGCGGGGGGGATTAAATTAAAATAAAATAAACCTGCTTAGGCATCAGAAGGGTTCACATAGACACACATAGAGTTCTAGCAGGAATAGGAGACCCCAGTTAATACTCTGGTTTCATAACAATGTTTCGGGTGACTCCTATTTCCCATGGGCTTAAGATTCCCAACCAGCGAGGCTGCATAGGCCAGTACCATGGCCAAATGACCTCATTTTTCCCAGTTTGTATAGTCTGAGGCATAGGCAACAACAAATTATTATTACTTCCCCTTTTGGGCTATAGGGCAGCTGGCACTTTAACTCGTAATCTCAATGCCTGCATCAGCCCTGCTGTTAGGGGCCGCAGCCCATGATGCTGAATTTAAACTTAGTCCCTTATTGTAAAGATCCCTTATTGCCTTTTATCTGTTTCCTTAAAAAGCCATTTATCCTTTCTATAAAAAGTCCAAACAATATCCTGGTTCATAGTCTAAAACTGCATGAGGTGACTGGTAAATGGAGTTCCTTAGTCACTTTCAATTTGGCCTGATACCCCATGTAGGGCACTTATGTTTTGTAGGCAGCAAATAGCAGCTGGCTGGTTACAAAAGTCCCTTTGCAGTGTTTGCAGCAGTAAGCAGCAGTGAAAGTATACCTTGCCCCTGCTGAGAGCGGGAGGGGACCGATGTAATTCACTTGCCATCATGCTACTGTAGTCTGTGCTCAGTCAGTATGTTCCATCTGATGAGGGAATTGTTACAGTCATTAGAGTGAGCATGATGGACACTTGTAGGTGATGTCCATGAGCTGATGGCGAGTAACAGGCAGCTGGAATTGCTGCCACAGGGTTTGGTAGCCATGATGTTTGCTTTTTCTGTGGAGTTACTTTGCTACTTCTCGGGTCTCAGTGGTGTGGCTCTGGATCTTCGCGAGGGCATCTGCCTCAACAGTCCTGAGGGGGTGTTAGAGGAGTGGGCAGGGACATAATAGACAGTTACCTGCCGCCATTGGCAGGCATCCCAGATGTCCTTACACAGATCTCTCCCCCACAGAAGGCAGCCCATGACAGTCCATTTTTCCTCTCTTGTTTTTAGTATTTGCAATCCACCCCTGGATAGGGATGGCAGTCTTCAGAGTGACCGGACACTATTGGGTTAAGCCCTTTACTTGCAACAAGGCGTGGTATGCTGCACATAGTTGCTTTTCTAAGGGGCTATATCGTTCTTTGGCCCCTTCCCACAATTGTGACTAAAACCCAACGGGTATTTGTTTAGAATGTTGCCTTTGCCACAAACCCCACCCAAAGCCAGTACTGGTGCTGGCCACATCCATTTACAGGGTGAGTCAAGGTCCACCCCCTCTTACTGCTTGAGCCTATGTTATTGCCCTCTTTACTTTTTTAAAAGCAGCCTGCTTGGGGGCGGGGGCAGTCTTCTCATTTCCATGCATAACCTTTCTTTATTAACACATACAGTGGTTTTAATATCTGAGTTAAATGAGGAATGAAGGGTCTTCAGTACCCCAACAACCCCAGAAAGGCTATTAATTGTTTTGTAGTTTGTGGTGTGGGAAAACACCATATTTTAACAATACTTGAGAGTTTGACAGAGCAGCAAGGACCTTGCAGCTTGTCCCAATTGTTTGCCCATCCCAGGCTCTTAAGATAAGATACCATTGTCTCTGATGTTTCTTTTCATTTGGAAAGAGAATTACTGGTTAATATAATATCATCAATAGGATGATATTATATTAGGGTACAGCCACAGATTTCTTTCACGTAGCCAGATCCTTTGCCACCAGGCCAGGACAGATGTTTGGGCTATGCACATAGCCTTGGAGAAGCACTGCAAAATCCACCGTTGGCTTCTTTACATGAAGGTGAATGCAGGCTGGCTTGACTTGCCTAAGGAGATACTAAAGAAAGCCTTAGCAAGATCTAAAGCAAAGTGATAGTGACATAACTGGATGTTAATTTCTTGCAACAAACTAGCAATATTTGGGACTACTGCATTCAGCAGTGTCGCTACTTTAATTTATGATAATTTACTGTTATGTGCCACTCCTGGCAGCCCCCACTGGCCACACTTACTCTCTTTCTGCAGCCATAGAGCTGCTTCTTTAGTGGAGGTGGGGCAAATCAGATGAATACGAGCCAAACCATCCGCCTCTTGATTTCCAGGCAAAGAAGTTGTTTCTGTGACACATGTTTTTTAAAATAATTAAAGCCATGATTAACAACATTATACTTTTATCTAATATTATGCAGAAACATTGTTAAATTTTTGGGAATTTTATACAATCCTTAAGTATTCGTATGAATATTTTACTCATACAACTGATTAACGGAGTTAAAGAATCCCTTTTAATTTTATAACAGTTTCTAAACATTTTCCATTCAACTTATAAAATATCAAATGAGCTCAACCATCTCATTGCTTTATTTTTCACTTTTACACCTTTACCATGATTACATTAATTAACAGGTATTTTATTTTAGCAGTACAGGAAAAACTGCTTTCTTCATCATTTTATGAAAACCTAAGACTCCCAGTGGAATTAAGATTATCTTCTCCCTACCATCACTTTAATATGCAGATTGTGGTGGCTTCTGACAGGTTTTCCTGTTACGAAGTTACTTTTTGTTATCAACATCTATTTATTAATGGCTTCCTAGAATTAGCCATTTAAATATTTCATTTGGAAAATGCTTTTACAAACTTCCCGCAACCATCTATCACCACATAGACTATAGTTACTTCATCTCAAGACAAATTTCACCTTCACAGAACACATTCCCTTACTTAATGCTACCTCCTACAATACCTTCTACAAGTTTTGCCCTACATACTTCCATTCTGATTTTATGAAAACCAGCCATCTTATCTTAGGACAAAACACACTACCTTAAACTTACTTATCAAATTTTAGTGAGCACTTCCGCAAACCTTTTACTTCTTTCTATATCCATTTAAGTTTCACATTCCTCATTCTGTTCTGTGAAGAAAAAATAAACTATGCATTTCAATTTAGGCAAAAACAATTTTTGTTTTTAGAAAGAGGTTTGTAATAATTTCATTAGCCAAAACTTAAATTTTTCATTATTTTGAAGATTTATCACATGTTAATTTATCTTATTAGTATCCATACTTATTTATCAATATAAGTGCTTATTTAATTTTTTGGTCATTTGAATAGAGCTCTTTTAAGAATTTTCATTTGTTAATTTAATATTACCATCCAGAGGTATCAAAATATACACTGAACAAACAGACAAACTCAAAAAGAGTTAAGACACACCAACAGAAACATAAAGCTCACTACTTTGACTCATAATTCTTACTCCTTTGGTATGGCTGTCTCCAAGCCCTCCATCATTTCACATCTCTGATTTTACTGCTTTTACAGTCTCTTCTGGAATCAGTGTTGCCTGTAATATGCAAGCTCGTTCTTGGAAACACTTTTATTAGTAATCAGCAACTGGTTAGGAATACCTGGGCAGTATAACTGTAGTTAAGCACTAATTTAGCAGTTTAGACAGACATTTAACATATATATATTCTGGATTATTACTCTTCAGGAGTATACTTAGGCTCGAAGTTTAGGAGTAAGCTATTGATTTAAAACTGAAAGTTCCTTTTAACACCTTGATAAAAATTCTGAACAAAATAAAATGTGACTAAAACATAAAACATTTTCAAAGTAACATCCCATTTAAACTTTCCCACAGTTTACACAGGTATTATGGGCTTTCAGTTTATAATACATTTCAATTGCAGGTATACA
>JAQZBX010056720.1:0-18124 GCA_029593785.1 Cabassous unicinctus
AAATAAATAAATAAATAAATAAAAATTAAAAAAAAACAAAGTAAGCGGCAAATAAAAGTGGCAGCACTCCGATATCTGGAAGGTATCTTGCAGTCAGTTCCCTCACTCCCACTCTTCCTTTCCAGGACCCTTGACCGGCCCAGAACTTTCATTCTTCCCCTTGAACAAACCCCACTCATGGCCACATCACTATAAAGCTAACATTCTGCATTTCCCCACTGATGAAATCTATAATGAAGATGATATTGATGGTGATGATGATGACAATGCCGGTGATGATAGAAGAAAATACACCATTTCTTTGACCAGTTAAGGCACTGAAAGCTCCTGGCAGATGCAGTCTTTTTCAATCAGCAACATTTATTGACCATCATGTGTCAGATGCTGAGGGAGGTGCTAAAGGTTTGTGTTATAATGTAATTGCCCTGGCCATGGAAGACACTCATTAAATATGTGTTGATGGAATCATTATTGAACCCTTTGGTTTCTGTATCCACTTTCATATTCAGCTCTGTTCAATGAGGAATAAAAGGAAAACCAGATTATATAAGAAGCTTAGTAATATTTCACCTGAAAGTATAAAATAACTAGAAAGTATAAAATAACTGGCTCACTCTTACCAAAAAAGAACCTCCTGGGGTTGAAGCAACACAAGAAAGGTAAAAAAAAATCTGTTTCCCTTGTACAGTAAAACTCTGTAATTTAGATTCAAATTAGGTAGACTTATATAATTCAAATGAAGCCCGAATTGAAGATTTTTTTTGTCCTATATATATATACTAATGAGTTTTGTGAGAGAGTGAATGGTATAAACAAGTGGGTATTTAACCTACTTAAGGGAATCTGGCTACCTATGCAATATGCACTCTTTCATTCCTCATTACTAACAGAACCCAGGTTTTGTTTGGAGCAGCAGTTTAGCTCAGTAAAACATTCTCCTTTCCAGAACCCTCACAGCTCAAGGTGGTTGTGTTACCCAGTCTGGGCCAATGAGATGAAAGTGAGAGTTGAGAGAGTTGCTTTCCTAATAAAAAGGGGCAAACTCAGCTCGCATGGACCTTTTGCTCACCCCTCCTCCCTTTCTCTCCTTTTCAAGGGTGGACGCAATACCTAGAGGTGAAGCCATCATCTTGCAACCGTGATGATGAAAAAACATATCATAAGAATGGTTGAATCGGAAGCTATCCAAAGCCTGGGTGCTCGATGGCTTCCTTGAGTGGCTGCACCAGGCCTGAACTGCCATCTCAGAGTCTGTCTTAAGCCCCTGCAGTATCTATTATACAGCCTAATGTAGTCCTATCCAATAGAATCAACTTCTGAAGGTCCCATTTATGTGCAATTCATCATAAACATTACAAGCACATTACAAAAATGTTTTCTTTTCTCTGAGGTTGTGGGATTACTTTCACCTTGAGATCTAAATATCATTTACTAGTTATCTATTTAAAGGCAATGATGCAGGCAGCTGAGGGAATTGGCATACATCTTAGTGCCTAAGCACACAGACTTCAGAGTCCTAGAAACCTGGACTTGAATCCTGCCCCTATCCCTTACTAGCTTTGGAACCCTGGATAAGTTCATGTCTCCTCTCTCTGTCCACCATCCCTTGACACTCTGTACTCCCACAATCATCACAGTACTCACCACGCTGCTCTAAAATCATTATTTACTTGTCTTTCTCCTCATCTGTACTGTGAGCATTTCAAAATTGAAGAATGACTACATTCTCCCAGCATGTAGCACAGTGCCTACCACCTGGAAGGTACTCAATACATATTTGTTGAATTAATAAATAAGTAATTATGAAGCCATTGCGAACTAATCAACTTTTGAAATATGACAAAGGGAATTTAGAAAACGTAGATTTGAAGATATGAGAGACAGCTGGAAAGTAACTGCCATGAGCAGCCAAAGGGAATATCCCATCAGAAAGTATTTAGCCAAGCCAGTGTGGTAATGCATTATGCAACTTCTACCAAGTTTCTTTCTTCCTTTTTAGTGCAACACGTGGAAATTTAAGAGGCTGCTCAGTGGAATTCAAAGTCAGTTTGAAACAGAATGATCCCCTGGTACTAGAGTCCATTACATTCCTTAGACTTGGCTTCCTTCCTTCCCATCCATGGAGGACTCTCTGTGCCCTGGACGGATGCCGAGTGGTAAGGAGGTAGAATCACACCTTCCACGAATATGACTCCAGCTTTTGTGTCACAGAGATATGTGCCCCATGCACCCAGAGCCTGCGGATGGGCTATGGTGCAGATAAAACAGGGAGAATAGCACTGCTTCTCCCTATGTCTGTGAGTGCACGACTTCTCTGAAACAAGAATCCACATACTGCTGTGAGTCAGGGAATGAACATCACAGACGGAGCACCCACTTTATGAAAGAAAGAGAGAGAGAGGGAGGGAGGGAGAGAGGAAGGGAGGGAGGGAAGGAGACTGCTTTAAGGAATGTAGAAGGAGGAGATAATCAGTAAACAATATCTTTTGAGACCTTGCATGTCAAGAACTGTGCAAATCACTTCTGATGTGAGATCTCACAGCAACCTTATAAGACAGGTGCCACCATTATCTCCATTTTACAGATGGAGTAACTGAGACCCAGAAAGATTGCATAAGCTGCCTGAGTTTGTACAGCTAAAAAATGATGTGGTCTGGATTTAACCCTTGGTTTGTCATTCCAAAGTCTGTACCTTAAAAACCCTCATATACTACCTTGAAATTAGTGTCTAAGGGGAAATACACACATACAAACACACAGACATACACATATTCACAAACACATTCACACATAGAAACATATACTTACTTATACATATATGCACATGCATACACACACATACACAAACTATGGGAGGCTGCACTCCCATAGATACTTGCTGCACAAGCCACACTTGCTGATTTGAGAGAGCACAGTGCTATATTCAATATTGCCTCCTCCTCAGGGCTTAACTCCTTCCCTTCCCACTCCTGATAAAAGTCCTTGGACTTTCTTTAAGGACTCTGCCTTACAGAAAACACAAATGTTTAAGTTTCTCCAAATAACAAAGGCCTAAAATGTTCTCTCAGAGCATGAGGTGATGTTCTTATCTGTTGCATTTTGTTGTTGTTGTTTTTTAAGGAAGTACCGGGGATTGAACCCAGGACCTTGTACGTGGGAAGCAGGTGCTCAACCACTGAGCTACATTAGCTCCCTGGTGCATTTTCATGATCAGTTAAGACATATCATTATTGACCCTCCTGAAAACACTTTTTGATCAGAGGAAGTTGTTCACCTCAATTTGGTTTTGTTAAAAGACAAAAGGATTAATGAAGAATCCTGACCTTTTATTTCAAGCTAAAAATAAATAATTCCATCCCATTTTGTGTGTATTAGGCTAGGGGGTAGGTTCCTATCTTTTTTATGCAAACAGAAATTACTCCTTTCTTTGTTACTCATGATGTCATAGACAGGAGACAGTCCTTAGAGAGCTTCCATTGGAAATGGTTCAATTAAGAGGAGTTCTATTCTCAGTGCTGTTCTCCAGGTTCTGAGATATTTTCCTTTTTTTTTTTTTTCTTTCCCACAGCCAACACAGGGAAAGTGGACTGTGGGTCAGGTAATGTAATCAACAGACCGTGAGACAATTGCCAAAAATGTAACCACCCAACCGACTCCAAAGGAAAATATTCATTAAAGTGACACATGTTAATAGTATTGAATTCAAAACGCTTGTTTGGACATCCAGATGTCGGAAAGTGCCATATCCTGATTAGCTGAAATATTCTCAGTTCTTTCAGATCTTCCTTCCTTTTTTTGATTGCTAGTCAAGTTTCAGGGAAATTCTTTCCCACTACTGTCCACTGATCCCATCACTAAAGCATTTAAAACTCTTACTTGTTTCCTATAAGAAGAAATGGAAAGCACAACCACAAATATTTGTGTAAATGTCACCACTTATTATTGGAAGCTTTGTTCAGTCTATTACAGAACGACTACAGCAAATTCTCCTAGCAGTTCTCCTCTTCAGACACTTCCTACACAAAACACACACACCCAGTCGCATCCACATACTCTCTCAGTTTTTTTGTTGTTTTTTTTTAATGGAAATGATTTTCCATTTCTTTTACCATCTATGTATAGTTTTCAGATTAAAGGTATATGTTCATTATAAGCGTTTTCAAGCCCAGGTGAAAAAAGAAAGGTAAGGGAGCTCTTCTCTCCCCAGAGAAGACAGAAAGAAAGAGAAAGCACTTCTGAAGACAGTTAAGGTCAGCATCACGGCCTGTCACTCATCAAAAAGGGAGAAAATCATGAGACAGCAATATTCAGCTTTAACTCTTTCCTGGAATGTTCTGAACCAGATGCCCAGGGTTTCATATTTATGGAATTAGATCATAAACGGGACCAAGCTCACTGTTTGGTCATTTGTCACCAAGTAGCAAGAATGTGGTGTCCTAACATGGAAAGAATGTCCTGCCCTAAACATTTATTTCTGGTCATTTCTTTCCCAGCCTTGAGATCAAAACTTCAGCTAATAGATAAGCACAGGTCATGGACCCCTTCTGCTGCCCACTCCTCACCTCCCCTGATAGATGGCATCCCCTCACTCGGCCTGGCATTCATCTCCTCAATGGTTTAGCCTGGCTGGGGTTGCAATGATCTTTAACCTCAGTTATGTTTATGCAAAAAGTCTCCTTTGCACTTTCTCACACCCATTCATGTCTCTGGTAGGACCAGGATTCCACTCTCCATCTTCCCTTGTCCTGCTAGTGTTTCTAGGGGTGGGGAAATCTATATTTTAGTAACTGATTAAATATTGGTCATTTCTCCAACTCTATCACTCATTCATGGCAGCTTCCACATGTGGAATGTATATATATGTTTGTGTGTTTGTGTGTATATTGTTTGTATGGGGAGGGGAAGGGTGTGGATCCAAAGGATTTTCCAAACACTTTTTGAAACACTCAGGTGCTAAACTGAGTTCTCTTTAGGCAACACCTAATGCTGGGACTTCCATAAAAATAACCATGTATGAAAGGTGAGTCACCACATCAAAGTCAACAGAGTTTCTTATCTGATAGTCAAATGCTTTTTCTTCACCTACTCCACTCTATATCAAGGAAAGTATACTTTCTTACACACAGAAAACTCTAGATTGGTGAGTTCTCCACATTCTGCCTTTTAACCCTGTGCCTTGTCTTTCCATGTCCAGGCCTAGCACTTGTCACGTGGTTACACAGCATGCATTCAGAGAATTCATTTGATAACAGATTTTCCCAAACTTAAAAAAAAAAAAAAAAGTAAATCCTTAATGATGGAAAAGAAAACATTGGCCAAAATGATGACTATTTGGATCCACACCAAGAATCAATATTTTTGTCTATTCATGTCTTAGTTATGTGTGTTGCTTTGACCCAAACTATTTATGCAGTTGTATGACTTTATATAAGAGCCACGATACCCTGAAAGAAAGAAATATAGAAATACTGTTGAGAAGAGTTTAGGCTCTAGGATTACATTGTCCCAGCTTCACTTCTTGTTGCAACCTTGAGCAAATGAATAAACTTTCTCAACCTCAATTTCTAAAAAGCAGGGGTAATGCTAGTACCTACCTCCTAGGGTTATAGAGAGATTTAAATGAGGTATTTCATATAAAGTCCTTATCTCATGACCTGGCATACAAGAAAAATTTTATAAATATTTATGATGATGATGATTAATATTACTATGTCAAATCCTATTTTGAAGGACCCGCGAGACCTTATTAGTGAGTAATCATTACCTTGTGAATAATCATTTCTGTGAAGGGAAAATTTGTTTTGCAAAGTGAAAAATTATGCCCTATTTAATTGTATACATACAGATTTGGTGTTTTTTTGTTTGTTTGTTTGTTTGTTTGGTAAAAGATATTTACAGCAATTTCATTATTAAGTTTTACAATAAGATATTTACCCCACACACACACACAGAAACTATATTTATAAATGTATACATAGGCATTACATATCTATATATATGTATAGATAAATTTATGTTTTTTTTTCTCTCGGTGAATCAAATATCAGTGTTCCACAAATTGGAGGATCTACTGAGGACATACACCAAGAGTTCCTTCTTCTCTAAAGATCCCAAGAGGGAACAAATCATTTCATAGTCAACAGCTTCCTGTACTGCAATGCTCCATGCTCATTTCAGAGACAGACTCAGTGACTTCTATATTCAGCAATGCTGCATCCACAGCTTCAGCCTATACTATCTTACCAGAAACCGTCACTGCGATTACATGCCTCCCAAGGTCACTGGCAGGGCTATGTGGAATTTCAACCTCCCCTAAGTGCGCAGAACTTAAGTCATCCCTTAGGTGGACTTGAACTGATTCACACTGGCCAGAACTTGTTCCTTACTGAACTACAGTCCCTCAAAGGATCTGATGAGCTCGTCTCACTTGCTCTCCCTCCCTCCAATTTTTTTTTTAAATAGGGATGGGGAAAACAATGTTTCGTTAAAGCTTCTGGGTTCTGGAATGTCTCAAAACATCCTCAAGCCCTCCATTTCTCAATTTCACTCTATTCTAACCAGGCCCCATATAATGAAATTGTTCTTGTTCTTATTCATCAACATCTAAGGGGGAATTTTTCTCTTTTCAGAAAAAAAAAAATTAGGAATTATAGACAGATCAACATAATATGCCATCTAATATATCCTTGTCTCTTTGGACTTGATTAGAGCTCAGCCACTTTGGATAAAAGAGATACTATCTAGTTTGCTTTTTGTTTTTATTTTGTTTTACTTGTAGCTTTTAAATTTGTTTAAAAATATATGCAAAACTACATAAGATGTTGTCTCTCTCTTGACTTCCTGATATGTCTAGTCATTCTCCTAACTTCCTTGTGTCTATAACCTTTACCATTCACTTCACAGTTTCTTGTCAAAATGTTTCCCCAAGAAAGAATGCCGAAGATAAGATCAACAATACATTTTTAGTATTCCTAAAGGCTCAGACATTAGATTTTCAGTTGAGAACCAATTTTTGTGGACACATGTTATTGATTAAAACTCATCTACAGCGTGTCCCATAAGTAAGTATTTTGTTCAGAAACTACCGTCATTCGGGGAATAAGGAACGCAGTAGTTGCTCTGCATCCTCCAATTCGGGATCCACTTTCACTTCAGGAGAGAGAGAAGACAATACAAGAGAAATGGAAGGGAAAGAGAAAGAAGAAGAAAGCGGGAGGAGCTGCAGCCCTCTTCCCTATTGTAAAGAGCAAAATTAAAGGTAGTGAAAGAACTGAATCCCTGCCCCAGCCCCAACACCAAATCCTGACTAAAGTGGTTCCTGCCTGCCCCAAAGTTCATCTGATTTATTTTTGACCAGATTGCTGTTCACACTCACCCATGGCCTGATCTGGCCAATGTTTGTTAAAATGCAGAATGTTTTATCCCAAATGTAAATTTGTTTATTCTTTGAATAAAACTGTTCTCCTTCATTAAGTTCAGTAGATTAGAATAGCCTTCCCCGGTATCTTTTTTCCTTCCCTTGGATAATGGCTCACAGTTTTTAAAATAACAATTAAAAAAAAAAGCCCTCAAAGGCACTCAGGTCTTGTTATTTTGGCCCTTAGCAACAGCCATCCCCTAGTTTGTTTAAGGGTGGGAAAAGCTGGGAGAGAGGAAGAGAAAGCAGAAACCTGCTGGGCATTATTCTAATCAGGGCTCTCCATTTGGCAGCAAGCACAGACCAACTCCTGTTTTGCTGTCATTCCCAGGGGCCTGGAAAAGAGAATAGCAAGGCAGAGCAGGTGCTAGGCTTTTCCTTCTCACAACTGAGAAGGCTTTCATTTCCTTGGTGCCAGAAATTTGGTAGGACAGGACAATGAAATGCTAAAGCTGTTACTGGGCACGCGCAAGTAGGAAAGCTTCCTTGCAAGTAAGACTGAGCCAGCAGTGCGTGCAGACCAGCCTGAGGGTAACAATGTGAGAAAAAGCTCAGAGAAACAAAATCTTCTAAGTCTGGAGAATATGCTGACTGTTTAGTTGGGGAGTGAGGTTGAGAAATAATTTTCCCTCCCATGCCCAACCTCTTGTACTTGAGGCATGTCTCCAACTGGATGATGTAATACAGTATGATAAGTAAACGGAAATTGATATCCATTTCTCACAATACACTGGGCAATCAACGGCTCCACTGAGGGTCTGTTTTTCACAGAGAAATGATTCCTAAAGGCCACAAAGGCCCAACAGGCAATGCAATCTCTTTTCTTTAAATGTGAAAGAGGCTCATAGCATGAAAGCACAGGAAGAGGTTTTCACAGCCCTTGCTTTTTCTCTTTGGTCAGTCTACAGTTGCTAGAAAGGGGGAAATCTGTCACTTAATAAGGATTATGAAGAGTAGTATGATGGCATGGAATAAAGTGAAAAGAGCATATGGAATAGGAATCAGGGCATCTTGGGGTTTGTCCCATACATGTTATCTAAGCGTAACAGGTCTCTGTTTTCTCATCTGCTAAATAAAAGGATTAGATTAGATTGTCCCAAAGTCTCTTGCCACTGTAAGATTCTGTGGCTTATGAGACTTTATCATCAGCTATTGGCACCCTTCTGCAGTGGAGCTGTGTTGGATACCACACTTGGATGACTAGATATGGGCACACACTCTATGAAGTTTCTGCCCTTCATCTGTAACAATTGTCAATGAAAAATAAATGCACACACAAACAGACAAGCAAACAGCAAAGGCAATCAGATTAACTGCCATAAATTATTAGCTGGTTAACCTGAATCATTCATGTTTTAACAATATGGTAGTCTGAAAGGGGACAATGGTCTTAAAAAATTAAGAATAATATAGACCTAAATTGAGCAGAAAGCATTAAACAAATGAGACTCATAGTCAACAGTATATGAAGGCAAAGAAGTAGTAAAATTTGGTAATGGGGAAAGGGTGGCAAGATTGCTGGCATTTGACTTATTGGCAATGTGAAGAAAAGAAAGATATAAGCCAATGGTCAAACTCCCAGAAAATCCTGCTTTAAAAGCTATGAATTGATAATAATAGAGTTGTTTTTTTATAACCTATGGATAGATGTGCTTTATTTCAATGTCTGCATAAATATGAGTTAATGTCGAACAATTACAGGTTTCTCAACAATTGTATTTGGTCCTGCCCTTCAGTTTGTCTCTGAATTCAGTTGACTGACCCATCAGCAGCTGCCTCGCATCACTGATAATTTTTACCACACACAGAATCTGAAATCCTTGGGGGGCACTTCCCATTTCTCTGGAAATCTTTTAAATTGCTTCCAGTTGCAATAAGGCAAGGTTTTTATCTGCTCATGTTCACTCCATTGGAAGCACAACCACTCTTCAATTCTCTTATTTAAATTTGCGAACATGTAATATATAAATATAGAACTTAATGTTAACACAGACAAAAAATAGTATAATCTCTGTATGCTCTAATAACATTGGTTTTGAGTTTTTTCATTAAAGAATTATTTCTATTACCTCCCCACAAAGAGTTATAAAAAATTTCAAAATATAAATTATGATACATCTTGATTTGCAAATCTTAATAAAATGTTAAATTCTAGAGGTTAGAATTTCTGAATGACATTTATAGGAATTTACTAGAAAGAACTAGAAGATTAAATATTTTCTATTTCAACCCCAATTAAGTTTTTGAAAAGGCACAGGCTACTCAATAACTCAATAAGATGAGATTAATCTGGTGGGTGGAGATTTGCATGCTAGACATAACAGACCTTTCCATGTAACTGATTGAAGCAGTCATCTCTTAATTTTTTGCCCTATATTTTAAATAAAATTAAATATTCACATGGTAAAAACCGTAAACACTCTCTCTGCCTAGAGGAGCCCACACCAAATCTTGGTATGAATTTCTGTCTTTCTCTCCCATTTCTCAGCAAGCTCTGTTCTTTTCCCCATTTCCCAAATAAATTCTTTTTACTGGCCTAACTCAAAAAAACAAACAAACAAACAAAAACCCCCGAGCAGTACAGAAAGGTCTAAAACAGCAGGTAAATGTCTTTTTCTCCATTAAGCAGAAAATTTGACATTTTCAAAATTGTTAAGACAGCCATATGAATAATTTGTGAACTGAAGAAAACTTTGGAGTCTCTTTAACTGAAAATAATTCTGAGATCTTTGGAATTGTGTTGATTGCTTCATACATTACCTCTGTTGCAGAAGAAAGCCATGCAATCTTCAGTCTTCTCCTTCTTAAAAACATATATAAACAAAAAAACAGCAAAGCAGCATGGTCACATGCACATACTGCCCAGAGTCTGCTGACTCTAGACAGCACTCAGACTCCACAGATCTGGTCACGGCCTTAGGGAGAATCTCTGGTACCATCCTTGAAATTTTACTAACACATTTACTCACAAGGCATTTTCACAAACAAGAAAAAGCTCTTTTAATCAAAATGAGGTCATATGGTCATTATAATATGGAGAAGCTTAATTCTGTCAGAGATTCAGGTCGTCTGGTCATTACTTAATAGAAAAATATCTTTATTTAACGTTGTACAATACGGCCTTAGGAAGCAGGTGAAGCTCAGTGGTTGAGTGCCTGCTTCCCATGTACAAGGTCCAGGGTTCAATCCCTGGTACCTCATTTTAAAAAAAAGGACTTAGTCATTGTGCCCCAAGCAGAAAGTTTAAAGCAGGTCCAGCTTTTTCTAAAGAACAAAGGGAAAGCAACAAGGGACTAAAGAAAGAGAAGGGAAATTCCTTTAGAGCAGGGGTTCTTAACCAGGGGATTTCAGGGGATCCCAATGCTTGAATTGGAAAAAAAAAATCAACTTACCTTTAGTTTCTCTGACCTATAACTGAAATCTAGCATTTCCTTCACTTACGAATGTAGGCAATAAATTACAGTAGTATTCATTTCGTATCACTTTACAGTTGTTGCATATCTCGAAAAATTCACTTACGCTCATCCATACTTCAAAATTATGGTAGTTGTTAGACCCGATGCTAGTTGAGTGTCATAAAACTATCTGCCACTACATTCTGAGAAAGGGTCCATGGTTTTCACCTGACTGGCAAAGGGACCTGTGGAACAAAAAAGGTTAAGAACCCCTGCTTTAGAGAATCGCCAACTCCAGCGATAAGAAGCTAGGAGTTTTTTCTTCAAAATACACTTGCTCTCTGGGCTCACAGACACTGGCTGCAGGAGCTCAGCCGAGTCCCTCTTGAATGCTTCGGATCCTGCTGGCCAGTTGCACATCCTTTGGGAAAAGACTGATGCAGCCAGCATGCAAAGAGAGGAGGTAGGCATCCTCAAGAAGATGAGCTAGAAATGTTTCTGCCACCTCTTGTAAGGCCAACAGGGCCTGGGCTTGCCTATTGAAGTCCAGCCCATGAGAGAATCTAGTACATATTTCTCTTACCAGGAGGCTGAAGGGCCGTGTCTTTATCAATAGATCTGTGCTTTTCAGAAGCTTTCGGATCTCCTTCAGAATCTGATGTCTCCACAGACCACTTCTGGAGCAACCTCCTTCCCACTTGCCTATAATATAATATAGTTTTTAAATAGTAATTCTCAAGGATACCGAACATGAAACTTCACTTTTGTGGGCTCAACACCTTCTCGTTAGTAACAATTGGGAGACAATAGTAGATTAGAAATAAAAAATAGTCACTTTCCTTTCATCAGGGAATCAAGGACAGGTTCACTGAGAAAGAAATCCAAGTGGTGCATAGAACTAGGCACAGACATAGGATGGAAAGTTGTCCATTGGAATCTCATCTCTTCCCATTCTTGCTTTGATCTCTGCTCTATCCCCAGGACATAGCACAGTGGAACCAAGCTGAGACTCAACCAAAATGTATTGACTGCATTTTTGCACTCTACAGTAGTGTAATCATTCCTTTATCTTTTAATCTTTTGGAGTGATTCACTCATTCATTCAAACTCTGTGAGTCGATCACTCTGTTAGATGCTATGGATAAAATGTGATCCAGGCAGGCATTGTTCCTGCTTTAGGGTGAGCTCACTCTAGTAGAAGAGATAGACATTAATCAGGTAACCACCCCAAAGTGCAGTGTATAATTACATATGATGATATGGCTGTGAAGGAAGAGGTAGGGCAGTGTGGGGGGAGGTCTGTACCTAGTCCTGGTCAGGAGTGGGCAGGCCTGTCCCAGAAGCTTCCCTGGAGTGTGACTATTCAAATCGTATATGAAGGATGAATGGCAGTCAACCAGGCAAAGATATTCAAACTTGAGAAATAGGAGGAGGTAGAACAGAGCATGGCAGGTTGGAGGGAATTTTGAAAGACGATCATGGTAGCCATAGCACAGAGATTGAGAAGGAGATGCCAGAGGAGGCTGGAGAGGTTGGCAGGACCTGCATCTTGCAGGTACTTAGAAGCCATGTTAAGAATTACCATCAACAATGGAGCAGAGGCAGCTCAAGTGGTTGAGCTCCTGTTTCCCATGTACAAGGTCCCAGTTTTAATCTCCAGTACCTCCTAAAACAAACAAACAAAACAAACAAATGAAAAAACCCAACTCTCATTGGGAGCAGATGTAGCTCAGTGGTTGAGCGCCTCCTTCCCATGTACGAGGTCCTGGGTTCAACCCCCGGTAACTCCAAAAAAAAATTTACCATCAACAAGAGCCATTTGCTGGGCACATGGTCAGTATAGTGTACTCTTCTATGTGCTGAGCATACCAAGAGGGTAAGGCTTAATCTCGCTCCTCAGTGGAATGGAAATCTACTTGTGAAAGTAAGTTGTTTTTTTGTTCACTAAAGTTTGTTTTTTTTTTTTTTAAGTCAACAAGGGTTTTCTGCTAAGGGTCAAGACATTTGCAGAATGGAGAGTACACCAGGCTGGGTAGTTGAAGAAGTCAGGAAGCCATCCCAGAGTAGGATGCAGTTGGCCTGGACACTGAAGAGTAGGCAGGATAAATCACAAGGACGCACCAAGAATGAAGCCTGAGCAAGAAACTTTCAAGGATGCTTGGGGAGTCATCCGAAGATGCCTTTGACTCTATGCACCTGATACTGTAAAATCAAATGAAAGGAGAACCAACCAAACACCCACACAAAAAGCCAGTGTGACTGATTTCAACTGAGTTTTTTTTCCTGAATTCAGTCAAGACAGAGGGTAGATGACACACACCAATTTTTTAGCTTCATTCATGTATCCTGCAAAGATTAGTTAAGCAAAAACAGTCTGCATGTAAATGTTTCCATCTACAACAGAAGGAAAATGTATCTGTTCATACCAACTTACCCAAGATGAAAAGAATAAATAAGCAAAGGAGGAAAATGTTTTTAGTCATCTGTAATATATATCTCAGGATAAAGAAAATTCACACCCAGACACTTAGAAATGTCTGTTCTCAATTCCTTCAAACCAGCTTCAATGACTTTCTCACAGCACAATAATGCTAATAATTGTATTTCTGAATGATTTTAAGTGCTTCACACATGTTACTCAGTTTATCTTCACAACCACCCTATGTGGTTGGTCCTAGTGTTACCTCCACTTAATAGCTGAGGCACAGAAAGGATAGGTGACTTAATTAAATTTGCAAATATGCAGGAGAGGAATTGAGATTTGAACCCAGGATGTCTGGCTCCAAGCCACACGCTTACCCTTTATATTATACTGCTTATCTTCTCTGCATAAACCAGGAGTTGGCAAACTTTTCTGTAAAAAGCCATGCACAGTCGCCATCTCAACTACACACCTACTGCCATTGTGACATGAAAGCAGACATTGACAAAAATGAAAATGCATGGCTGGATTTGAATCATAGCAGGTCTGATGGACTCCTAACACAAACTGTCATTGCAAATGAAAACAAAATCATTTTTCCCATTTTTACATGGTATGGGTATAGTCAGCCAAAGGGGTGCTGATGCAAAACACCAGAAATTGGTTAGCTTTTATAAAGGGTATTTATTTGGGGTAGAAGCCCACAGTTACCAGGCCATAAAGCATAAGCTACTTCCCTTACCAAAGTTTATTGCCATGTGTTGGAGCAAGATGGCTGCCAATGCCTGTGAGGGTTCAGGCTTATTGGGTTCCTCTCTTCCCAGGGCTTGCTTGTCTCTGGGCTCAGCTCCTCTGCTTTCTCCACAAGGTCAGCTATAGACTATGAGGTTCTCCAGGCTATGCCTCTCCCCACAAAGGTGAATGGCTCTGTCTCTCTCTCACAGCTTCTGCCATGTCTAAGAGCCATCTCTATTCCTCTGTGTTCTCCTGTGTATTCATTTCCTGGGCTCCAGCTCAAAACTCAGCATCAGAATTCCAACTCTGTCCTTTGCCATGTCTTTTATCTGTGAGTCCTCACCCACCAAGATGCGGGGAATCAACACCCTACTGATGTGGCCCAATCAAAACCCTGATCATAATTTAATCATGCCCAGAGGAACAGACCAGTTTACAAACACAATCTGGTATCTATTTTTGGAATTCATAAATAATGCCAAACTGCCTACAGTATGGAAAGGATCACTTTTTAGTCCCATTTGTACATATTCATTCATTTATTCAACAAATATGGATTGAGCCCATACTCTCTGGCAGGTATTTTTTAGGCCCTAAAGGAACATCAGTAAACCAGATTGTTTCTAGTCTCCTGGGAAAAGACATAGACAATAAACCAACAATAGATTTATGATAGATATCTAATATGATGTCAGGTGTGATAAGTGGTATGAAGAAAAGAAAATCAGGGTGAGGGAATAAAGACTGACAGGGGCAGCTGCTGCAGAGAGGGTGGTCAGAGAAGGAGTCCGTTTGAGGAATGTTTCCATAGAAATATTCATTGAAGTTTAGGGTCTGGGTGTGATCCCTAGAGATTATGTAGAATGTGAAAAGAGAAGAGAGCCAAGGATTGAACACTGAAGAGCTCCAACATTTAGAAGCTAAGAAATGAAGGATCCAGCCAAGAAAACTGAGAAGGGGTGGCCAGTAAGGTAGGAGAACAGGACACAGTAGAATCAAGAAGTCAAGAGAGGAAAGTGTTTTAGTAAGGGGAGGGAAACCAATTGTGCCAAACACACCTGAGGGCTGAAAGGCGCCCATTTGATTTGGCCATGCGTGTATCCTTGGTGACTTTGACAAGAGCTTTTCAGAGGGGGTAAGAAAGCCTGGTCGAAAGGCATTGGAGAGCAAGTGAAAGAAAAGGATTACAAGTGAGTGTGGACAAACTCTCTCCAGGAGTTTTGCTATAACGGAAAGAAATAGAACAAGGTACCTAAAGAACAATAGTGAAGTTGGAGTTTTTTTTTCTTTGTTGTTGTTGTTTTGTTTTTAAGCAGGAAGACATGACAGAGTCTGCTTGTATACTAATAGAAATACTGCCTGTATACTAGTAGAGAAGGAAATATTAAAGTTAGGAAAAGAATAACTACTCTTGTGTTTAAAATTGATATCCACTTGTATAAGAGGCATTAAGTATATATAATTTAGGTGTTATATATAATGTCGAAAGCCACCTGTCTAAGAAAAAGTGTAGGTGCCATTTCTATTTAACCCAGCTCAGTGAACTCAATACAGAAGCAGGGCTGACATCCAGCCAATACACACCAATGCAAATATGCCAGTTTTCTGTGGTCAGTATCTGTTCTGATTGCTTAATGTAATTCCAGTTGTTGCATATTTTAATTATCATCCCTGCTCATCATTCCTCATTATCATCTTAATTTTTACCCATAATCGTTGTGTAACAATCAAAATTTCCTGTGAATCTTTGTTTTTCTATAGAGGTCACTAACAATGAAATAAATCACTTGATTTACAGCACCATGCGTAAGTGACCAATGTTTTGGTTGATTATCGGTTGACTTTAGCTTTATCACATCTCTCTCTCTTACTTTATATTTTGGGTAGTCATTCAGAGTGTGGCCACTCTGACTAGAATTATATCTCATAATCAAACCAATGTGCTTGCTGAACTGCTCTGTGGGTGATACAGGTCCAGAGCAAATACACTTTGCCCATTTAAGGATGGACTGTGAGCCCTGAGCTGGCCCAACCACAGTGAGGATTCCTGCAGGGTTTATGACGTTAAACCTGTTGAGGGACAGCCACCACTCACTGCTTTCCTGAGACACACAAATGCCTGGAGGGAAGGTATCTTGTTTGGAGGAAATTCCAGAATCATTTTTCAAATTTCCAGGTCTGGGGACAAAATCAAAAATTAAGTGTACAGTATCCCCAAACTCTTACTAATATGGCAGATAATAATACCAAACTCCCTTTTAGATGTTTTCCATTGGGCATTTTCTCATTTTATTATTTGCTATAGCATGCAGAAATTTAGAGTAAGAGGTGGGAAGAGAAGCTGAATATGTTTGGGACAGACTCTTGAATTCTTTGAAGGCAGTAATCTTGTCATTTTTATATCCCATCAAGTGGCACGTAAGTAAGTATTTGAGGAAGGAATGAATAAATGAATGAGGAAGCACACAGCTCCCCAAGAAGCCAGCTTTAGGTAGATAATGTTTGATCTCTCACACACTGTGATTTCTACTGTGGTTTATTCATCCCTTGTCTTGAAAGAAAAGACCCATTTGTCTTTCATTCCTAAGTAAGTGAAATCAATTTCTCAAGTCATATCTAGTGAACAAAACCTTCACCATACCTTAAATGTTTTTGACCCAGTAGTCAGAGGTATATTTTGCATGCTGTTTTGTGCTTTTTGTTCCTGTTTGTTTTGCTTTATGGTTTGTTTTTGTTTTAATAACAGGTCTAGATTTTCTTCACCACCACTCTCTCATCAGATCATTCATTCATTCAGCACATTCACTAATGTGAGCTAGACCGTGTCCTAAATGCTGTCGATAGCAAGTGAAAGAAGGAGCCAGACATTTGTGAGCTCACTGGCTGCAGGCTGTGGCCATGACAAAGTGTGGGACTATTTTAATAAAACTAGCTTTTGTGTCATCGCCTTCCTTGATCTCTCTAACATTCATCTTTGAATCATCCAGATCAAGTCAGTGTCTGAATTCTGCTCGTTTCCTCTGGAAATATCCATTCTATGCCTGTTAGCAACTGAGTTGGCCAATAGCTGCAGCATTATTATATAACCCTCATGAAGGCAAGATCCAAGACGCCGTCATTTTCTCCAGAGATAACACAAAGATGACGATGACAGCATGGCTTCCTGATTACTGCCGAGAACTTCAGCAAATCATAAGCTCTTTAACCTTCAGAATCCTTGAATATAAAATAAGATCATTGGTATAGGTAGTCTGAAGGTCCTTTCTAGCTTTCAATGGCTGTGCTTATTCAATACTAAAGAAATGTTCATTACTCAGCTAGAAGGAATCTCTGGCACCTCAAAGTGTATTTTAAGGGAAGTGTAACTTATTAGTGAAATTTGACCTCTGAAGGGCCCTGAAGGATCAGAGACATGCTTTCAGATGCAAATGTCCACTTTAATACAAGTGATATAAAAGTAAGTGCTCTTGAAAAGAGTCATAACTAAATGGAAAGAAAACTACATTGGCTGAGCACTGAACCTAATTTCCCCAAGCCAGATGCAAAAGAGAACATAAATCTGGTCAGAGAATGTTGAGGGAAATGAGAAGAAGAAAAAAAAGGACTCATAAAGTCTACTTTAAATTTATTTATTTTTAAAATCTGATCTTCCTTTTTTTTTTCATTTTTTTATTGTTCATAAAAATCAAGATTTTTCACAGTACATACCAATATTTGTAAAATGATATATAAATACATATGCATATATGTGCATTTTCTTACATAAATGTTATTTTATATACATATATATTTAAAGGTGCTTAGATTACCTAATTATTACTCAGAAATTACAGAGATTCCCATGTTCCCCACCTCCCACACCTCCCACAACATCCCACACCAACATCCTTCATCAGTGTGGGACATCACCCGCAATGGATATACACATCCTGGGGCTTTGCCACCAAGTATAGACTGCATTTCACATCATAGACCACCCTCTCTCCCACACAGTTCTGCGTGGTATATGCTGATGTAAAATGGCCTACATCTGTTGCCACAATGCCACTCATGACAACCCCCAAGTCCCAAAAAAGCCCCTGTATTTCAACTGCCTCTCCCCTCCCTGCCCCGAAAATGTCCAGTGGCCACTGTCTCCACCTCACTGTTACAATT
>JAQZBX010056721.1:0-11776 GCA_029593785.1 Cabassous unicinctus
GTTTCAGGCAATGCTTGTTCCAGTGGCCCAAACAATGTGACAAGGACTCCATTTTTCTCTCTCCATTCTTGGCAATGCTTGGCTCCATTTCTGGCAGGACCCTACCACCCCTACCTTCACCCCCAACAGTACTGGGTGGCTTCCAGTACCCCCAGAAGGCTGCATGTCCAGCGGTGGGGAAGGAGTCCAGGGCTCCCCATTTCCAGGCAGAGCCCTGAGGTTCTATCTGGACCAACCCAAGTCACATGTCAACCCCGACCCAGTCAACGGTGACGAGGAGAATGGAGGTGGGATATCCTATTAGAGCGCCACCATTGGAACCCAGCACTTGCATCAATCCCACACACATCACATGGTTGAAATGAGTGGGAAGTTGGTTTCCAAAAGGAAATTTGGTAAACTGTTTCCTAGAGGAGGGGGAATAAATCCTAGATGGCATACAATGCGTGTCTGACAGAGGTGGTCCCAGGTCTCAGGAAGTCTCCATATAAGGACCAAGTACTTACGGAACCAAGGCTTGGAGGAAGTTCTCGATGCCAGGAGAGCAGAAAAGTACCTAATCCAGGCAGGGAGTGAGCTGCTTAAGGAAGTCTTCCTGGAGAGAGTGATAATTACACTGAGATCTGAAGCATGAATAGGAGTTAACCAGGTGATCAGAGGGAAAAATTGTTCCAGGTAAAGAGGGTTGAGCACAAACTGAGCCAGTAGGGAGGGAGCATGGCAAGCTCAAGGACTGAGAAATTCCAGATGGCAGGTGATTGTGCTGCGGACCGTATGGAGAAGGGAGGTGAGGATAAATCAAAGCCTTGGGAGCCTCACTTGTCCACAAGCTCTAGCTGGTGACAGCAGCAGATGCTGAGAGCTCTCCGCATTGGGGGACAGCTCTGGTTTCTCTTCTCACTGTTCCTAAAGGACAAATCAGAACTCCGAGGGAGGAGGAGACGGCATAGACAAGCATGGCAAGGTAAGGAGGGCAGAAACCTGGGGCTGCCCAAGCCTGATCAGGGTCTCCATAGCCCAAAGCCAGACGCCACAGCTTTGCCTAAGCTGGCCTGGGTTTAAAGGCTTCTGTTAAATTATAAGCCGAGGTAGGCACTGAATTAATATTTTTTTACTACATCTTAAAGTGTGAGGTAATATTCTTTAGAGAAACGGTTCATATCCCAGGTTGTACATCAGAATTTGCTAGGGAGCAGTTTTAGAAATAGTCTTACAGTGAATCATACCATCGTGGTGGGGCCTGTGCCCACAGACACTCTTGTGTGTGCCAGCACTGAAAGCCACTTGTTTGTTGCTTTATTGCTGGGGAGACAATATACCTCTGTGGTTAAGAACGTGGGCTGTGCAGTCAGACAACCCTAGGCATAAATCTCAGCCCCTGCATTTCCTGTGCGACCTTGTGTAAGTTTCCTGGTTTTGCCAAGCCTCAGGTCCCTCTTCTGTAAAATGAGGATAATGATAGTACCCCCTTCATGGATTGTTTTTGAGGATTAAATGAATCGTATTTGTAAATTGCCCAGGATATGATAAGCCCCACAAGTGGGAATATTATTATTATTATTATGTTAGAGATGACTTCATCTTTATATACATTCCAATGCCATTCATTCATTCATTCATTCATTTGGGAAATATTGACCAAGAATCTTGTAAGTCCCAGGCACTGGAAACATAGTGAACAAAACAAGACAACAATCCCTGCCTAGAGGATCTTACATTCTAGGAAGGGAGACAGACAGCAAACAAATAAAAAATAATATACATGGGGAGTGGGTGTAGCTCAGTGGTTAAGCACCTGCTTCCCATGTACAAGGTCCTGGGTTCAATCTCCAGTGGCTCATTAAAAAAAAAGGTATATATAGATGTATTAGTCAGCCAAAGAGATGCTGATACCAGAAATTTGTTGGTTTTTGTAAAGGGTATTTATTTGGGGTAGAAGCTTACAGTTACCAGGCCGTAAAGCTTAAGTTACTTCCCTCACTAAAGTCTGTTGGCACATGTTGGAGCAAGATGGCTGCTGACGTCTGCAAGGGTTCAGGCTTCCTCTTCCTCTTAAGGCTCTGTGGCCCCAGCTTCTTCCAATATCAACTGTAGGCTGGAATAAGTCTCATCTCTCTCCCCGGGCTCGTTTCTCTCTGGGCACAGCTGCTCTGCTCTCTCTACAAGGCCAGCTGTAGACTATCAGGCTCATCTCTCTTCCCAGGGCCTCTGCCTGTCTAATGGAGCCTTCTCTCTTTCCTCACGTATCTGCTTCTCTCTGTATTTATTTACTAGGGCTCCAGGATCAAAACTCTAACTTTCTCCTCTGCCATGTCATTTTCTCTGTGAGTCCCCACCCCAAAGACTCAACATCCTACTGACGTTGCCCAATCAAAGACTTAATCATAATTTAATCAATTAAAAGTGAAACCGCTGAATCCAATCCAATCTAATATGCCCAGAGGAACAGACTGTTGACAGACATAACCCAATATCTATTTTTGGAGTTTATGAACAATATCAAACTGCTACAATATACAATTCCAGGTAGTGGTAAATGGCATGAGGAAAATCAAGTAGAGTACTGGAAGAGAAGGGAGAGGTGCAGGGGGATGTTTTAGATGGAGGGAGGGTCAGAAAAAGCCCCCTGGAGCCAGTGGCAGCTGAACAGAGACCTGAGCGATGGGAAGGACAGAGCCATGTGGGTACTGGGGGGAGCATGTTCCAGGCAGGAGCAGCAGCTGGTGCAAAGGGTCGGAAGGGATTCGGCATATTCAAGCAAGACCAATAAGGCTCTTGTGGCCAGAGCAGTGTGAGTCAGGTGGGTGGTGGGGCAAGAGGCAGGAGGGATAGTCTTGTTATAAGATGTTACATAGGGTTTGTGGAGGTAAGTGATACACTCTCACCTATGTTTTAAAATTGGCAGGTGCCGTCTAGGTGACTATGATGGGTGTGCATGTCTTTGCTCCTCTCCTGGGGTAGTGGCAACCTCTAAGATGGCCTTGATGACCTTCTTCTGGTGTTCACATCCTGTGTGATCCCTTCCCCTTGAATGTCAACTGGGCCTAGGGACACATTTCCATTGAATATGATATGGCAGAAATGATGGGATATCACTTGTGAGGTTAGGTCATAGAAAGACTGTGAATTCTCTCTTGCTCATTCTCTAGTTGGCTTGCACTGATGTGAGCTGCCTTAGGGAGAGCTGCAAGGAGCAAGGGTATGATATCTCCAGCCAGCAGGCAGTTGAGGACCCTGCGGCTGGCGAACAGCCACAAGAGTGAGCTTAGAATGAGAAGTGGAGGGAAGCGGGAGTGGCTCAGTGGATAGAGACCCCGTTCACCATATGGGAGGCCCCGGGTTCGCTTCCCGGGGCCTCCTTGTGAGGGCAGGCCGGCCCGCGCAGCCTAGTGGGCTGATGCAGCAAGCCCTCACAACAGGAAGCGGGTGTGGCTCAACAGATAGAGGCCCCGTTTACCATGTGTGAGGCCCCGGGTTCGCTTCCCGGGGCCTCCTTGTGAGGGCAGGCCAGCCCACGTGGCGCGAGGGGCTGATGCAGCGGGACCTCACAGCGAGGGGAAGATAAGCAGACACAGAGAAGACACGCAGCGAATGGACACAGCAAGCACAAGCAGCAAGGGGGGGATAAATAAATAAATAAATCTTTAAAAAAAAAAAGAATGAGAAGTGGATTCTTCTCCAGTTGAGTCTTGGGATGCCTGCAACCCTGGTCAACATTTTGATTATAACCCTGAGCAATCCTAAATCAGAGACACCCAGATAAGCCACATCCAGATTCCTGACCCACGGGAACTATGAAATAATAAATTTTTGTTGTTTTAAACCACTAAGTTTTGGGGTGATTTGTTACACAGCAACTGATAACTAATACGCTTGGTAAATAAAACGTGAATAAAATATAAACCCATGGTAGCCAATCAGAAGAGCGATCACTCCAAAAAAAATTTATAGGGAGTTCTTCCCCCAGATACTGCCAAGGCTCACTCATCTCTTTGATCTTTAATCACATGTCACATTCTCACTAAAAGCTTTCTTGGCCACCCCATGAAAATGGCAAACCAACCCCCCCACCCCACGTTGATACTCTCCTGCTTTACTTTTCTCTTTAACGCTTGTCACCATCTGACATACTATACATACTTCTTATATGTTTGGTTTATTGTTCTATGTGAGCAGGGATTTTGATCACCACTGTATTCCCAGTACCTAGAATCATGTATCATGTGTGGTGCATAGTAGGTGCTCAAAACTGTTCCCACCTATGCTACCTGAGCAGTGAATTTAGCAACTAAATGAATGACTAGAGTTGGCTGAAGAGTATATTATTCTGTTCAGCAGTACTCCACTTACACGAAGAACAAAGAGCATTAATCAAAGCAAACCACTGTGTCTGGGAGGCAGTGAGAATTCCAGAACACAAAACATGAGCAGCAAGGGAGGATATATAAAAGATGAGGGACTGAAAGAGAAGCCTGGAGAAGTGGGACTTGAGGGCAGACACTACCACACTGAACAGAGCTGTCCTTCCCAAGCATGCTGGCCTGGCGTGTTGAGCCCCCATGCCGCCTTCACCTGTGGCTGAAGGTAATCAGTCCTCAGAGTTGCTCCACTGGACAAACAGGTGCATCTGTGGGCCTATGGCATTAATGCATCTTTGAACTGGCTGCCCCGTGGTGTTGACTACCCCATTCTACAGCATCTGCTTCAGGGGAGACTCCTGCCAGCCCATAGGGTGTCTGCGTAAATTTGAAAATGGTACCCCTCTGTGGGGGCACAGTTCCACCGGCACTTGGCTTGGTGGAAAGCTGGTGCTGTTGTGTGAAGAATGGGCATCCCTTCCTGCAGGGCTAGAATTCAGTCCTCCTTGCTTCCTGGGCTGGGTTCCTTTGCATAGTGTATACATTTGTATCCAAGCACAGTGGTGTGGTCTTCAAGTTCTTTCTTGTTCTCATCTACAGATGTAAAATACTAAAGAGTAAAACCTGAACTAGCTGAAGCCAAAGGGGGATACTGAGTTGGGTCATTCAAGAAGTGTCTCAGAATCTATATTTCTTTCCCAAGGGGGAAGCTCAGATTCAGTCTGCAAGTAATTCTGACAGCCAGAAGGAGTCAGTGACCAACCCTACCCTACCACAGAAGCAGCTTAGCAGAGGCAAGCAGATGCCGATGATGGAGCAGAACATTGTGGGTTATAAATAACTGCCAGTCGTCATTTTGCAGAACACATTGGAATTTACAACCTCCCCAGATATCAATTGATGAGGCCTTTGTTATTTACAATCTGAACTTTCAGAAATTACAGACTTAGAGATTGAGACGTCTCTGCAATTAGTAACAAGAGCCTTGACACTAGGAAAAAAAAATCCAACTGGACCCAGTCCGGTGTGAGCATTAGATGGAATGAAAGAAACAGATCAGCTAGACCTGGGTAACATAAAAGCAACAGATTCATCAATTCCTTAGTTCGGAAGGAATGGAAATCCAGATCAGAACCCAGCTGCAAAATGTTTGCAATTTCCCCAAGTTAACGGTGTAGTAAATTTTAGATAGTTCTCATTACGTAATGTGAGGCCCAGCCATTCTCAATTAACCTTTGTCTTATCTTTACTGAAGTCTACATTAAAGAACATTTCCAAGTAATTTCACAAATGGAATCTGGCTGGCAGAGCTCCACCTAACTACCGCTGACTCAAGATGCTGTTGTCCAGAATGGGCAGGGCAAGTTACACAGCCTTGCCTAGAGGATGCTGTCTTAGCCAGCCCCCTCCCAGACCAGGAGGGGTGCACATTAAAATGACACCCTGGGGAAGCGGGAGTGGCTCAGTCGATAGAGCCCCCGTTTACCATATGGGAGGCCCCGGGTTCGCTTCCCGGGGCCTCCTTGTGAGGGCAGGCCAGCCCGCGAGGGGCTGATGCAGCGGGACCTCACAGCGAGGGGAAGATAAGCAGACACGGAGAAGACACACAGCGAATGGACACAGCAAGCACAAGCAGCAAGGGGGGGATAAATAAATAAATAAATAAATCTTAAAAAAACAAAAAAAAAAATGACACCCTGTATGGCTGCTGGCCCAGCTGCCTTTCTTGTAGACATCTGTGTGACAGAATTCCCACCAAGCTGCCTCATGGCATCGAGAACCCAGCACACTCCTGCTCGTGCCTCATGGCCAGCCGTGGCAATCCTTTGGAGCCTCCAGCCTTGCTCCTGAGCCATGGCATGTTTGTCTTTACCTTGTCTCAACCTTCCAGTGACCATGGGGTAGGCAGTGGGAGAAAGGCAGGGACCAGTAAAATTTAAGTAAAAACTATTTTTGTTTCTAAGAAGGGAGAAGGCAGAACGAATGTTTATCGAATTGTTTCTCTACTGGTAAACTTTGTCTTTGGCCATCTTCTCACCTTGGTCAGTGCCTATTTCTTCTCACCTGCCAATGATGCTCCCTTCCACTCTCCACAAACCCCACTCTGACCACCCAGAACCCCTCACATTGGCCTGATCATCTTCACAGGGTTCCATGACTTCAAATTACTCCTTATCTCCCCTGCGTTTTCTTTGTGCTAGGTTTGGGGAAAGCAATCTGATTAAACACCAAAACCCTCACCATTGTGACTGGTGGATTTAAGCTTTTGCTTTGATTAGTCACAAGCATCCCTCTCCTCCAGGTTTTTTTTGTTTGTTTGTTTGTTTGTTTGTTTTTACCGGGAGGTCCCGGGGATCGAACCCAGGTCCCTCCATATGGGAGACAGACGCCCAACCGATTGAGCCACATCTGTCCCCCCTCCTCCAGGGGTTTTGTAACTGCTAGGCCAACACTTTTACACTGGACAGTTTGGGGTATTGCACTGCTTCGTTGTTTTCTATTTGTGGCACTATTGAAAATAATTCCTTGTTCTTAGACTACAACTTCAGCTTGCTTCTCAATATCCCTTTTTCTCTTCCCCTCTCCTTATTCTCCCTGCTTCTGAGTGTTTATTTTGAAATACGTTCTTCCATGGCAACTTTTCTTTCACCGTATATCTCACCAGAGAGGGGTCCACTAGTTTTCTGGCTCATCCTTATACTACAACTGCATTAAAAATACCCACCAGGCCAAAGGAGCTGGAAGGATAAAGCTCCACTATGCCACGATGGCAAAAAGTGTGTGGCTTACTTTGTCAATCACTTTGGAAGCTGCTTGCTACTGTGCAAGGTATTTTTGCATACAATTATCTATTAACTCAAAGCTTTCAATTCTATTTAAAGCTTCACTTTAAAATTTGGCTTTTTAAAATCCTTCAGATGGTTTTATTATCTGAAAGTATTTCAGAAATTTCTCTACTTATCTGGGAGATATAGAACACTTTATTTTTGGACAAGGGTATCCTATAATTCACACTAATAAGCCAGTGACTGTGGAACATTCCCCCTATCCAGTTTTAGCTTTTAATGCTAATATATCTTTACTTAGTGGAATTGAAAGTAGGCATTGAATAGGCATTTGTGATAAGAGGTCCTCCCCTAAATCAATAATTCCCAACCCTTTTTTTTAGTAGGACACATAAGCAAGAAAATGGTCCATGGTTATAACCAGGGGAATGACAGATTCATGCCTGCTTGCTTGAACTTCACCACTCTCTTTCCTATTCAAGAAAGCAGATAAAAATACAAGGGAATCCAATGGATGTTGTTATAGGGACAACCTTGAATTTGCTCAGATTTTTTAAAAAGGGTAAATCATTTTCAAAATCTGGTATTTGAACTACTCATAAAATAAATGACTTGCATTACACTTCACAAATGATCTACCTCATTGATGTGGCCACATGAGTGGGTGAGAACTTTTGCCTTAAATGGTGAAACACAGTCTATTCCACCCACAGGTGTGCTCAGCCTTGGAAGGGGTCATGAGTAAATGGTTGTGGTTTCCCAATTCCAGGAAGAGGAATAGAGCACAGCAACAAGCTCTTTTTTTTTTTTTTTAAGGTTTATTTTTATTTATTTATTTCTCCCCACCCCCTTGTTGTTTGCATTTGCTATGTTTGTTTGTCTTCCTTGTTTCTTTTTAGGAGGCCCTGGGAACTAAACCCGGGACCACTGATGTGGGAGGGAGGTGCCTAATTGCTTGAGCCACCTCTGTTCCCTGCTTTGTTGTGTCTCTCATTATGTTTTTCATCTTGTGTCTCTTGTTGCATCATCTTGTTGCTTCAGCTTGCTGCGCCTGCCCATCATGCCAGCTCACTGTCTTCTTTAGGAGGCACTGGGAATCGAACCAGGGACCTCCCATGTGGTAGGCAGGAGCCCAATCACTTGAGCCACATCTGCTTCCCAAGCAGCAAGCTTTTCGAGGGTTCAGGGATCTCTAGCTTACTGTCAGGCCCCTCACAACTTCAATAACTTTGGGAGTCCTGAATGATGAGCCTCAAGTATTCAGAGTAGAGATAATGGGGCTCCTGGAGATGCTGAAACATTTTAGCTAGTAGAATATAGTAGTTACAAACATGTGCTTTGGGGGCAGAGTAATGTGACTTCAAGTTCAAGTTCTGTGACTTTAGGTGAGTTATTTAACCAATATGATCCTCAGGTTTCTCATCTGTAAAATGGGCTTTAAAACAATGTATTTGAGGAAACACAATATTTTCATCCATCTGGAACCCATTCTCCTCCCCCTTCTTCAGGTAACGGAACCCCTTCTTTCCTGTAGGTAACTTATTCCATGGGGTTCAAGTAGAGCTGCCCCCCACTTCATCCCACCAATCACAGTGTAGGCGTGGTACCCAGGCCCAATCAGAGTATTTCATCCCCCTATTTCTGGTGGGGCTAATGAGAAGGACAGATTCTGTGGTGCTGGAGTTTCTCAACTGGGAGGATTTGAGTCTGGAAATGTGAGTAGCCATGTATCCTAGCACATGGAATGAATGAAGCCAACCAGAAATAGGCAGAAATTAAAGAAAGAGAACTAATGAAATAATTTGAGCCCCTCGTTCCAACCATGTCTGAAATTAGATGCACCCTTGGATTTCCCAGTTATCTGAGCCAATCAGTTCCCTTGTTAAACTACTTTGGGTTGGCTTTCTGGCATTCATAAGCAGAAGTCTTCATTAGTATACTACCTCAAGGTTGTTGTGGAAAAAATGTCTGTAAAGGGATTTAAGGTTGGAGTGCATCTTCCCTTCCTCCAAGATGGGGTTGGGGCAGGCAGAGTATAGCTCTTTAGATGAACTGCTGACAGTACAGCTCAGTGACAACCATGGGCATCCCAAATCTGTACTGGGTTAATTTGGTTGTAACTTTGACTTTACATTAACATTAAACTCCATTTATGGAACTATAGAATGTTAAAGCTGGGAGGTACCCTATAGAAGGAAGTGTCTGGATTGAAACCTTCAGTTCCACTCCTTTGGTGACAGAAGGTGCATTGGGTAAATGGCCAGCCCCAAGGCACAGTCAACTGGCATAAGCAGGACTCTCTCTAGTCTCCTGATCAGAATTTGCCATTCTGCTCTGTGATCATAGCTTGTATTTTTAGCTTAGTTCTCTGACTTACCCTAAGAAAACTCAGAACAAATTTGGGCCAAATGCCCAATTCCCTTCCTTCCTAAGCATCTATCTCATTGCCTAAACACCATATATGAAAATCCCACAATCAGAAATATTTTCCTTGCTCCCTCCCCACATTCTTGTCTTTTTGGGAGAAATAACATATTAAGACACTCACCCTTAGTGAGCTGGGTTTATCACATATCTTTTCCAAGGATGCCTTGCAGGGGTGGGTGAGAGGAGTGATTCTGAAGAAGGAAAAGGGCAGAGATGCAGGTGGACTCACAGAAGGCACAAGTTGTCAGCTTTGCCTTTTGGACAAGCAGAGAGAATCCAGACCCTTCTTGTCTTATGCTCTCAAGGACTCGGTCTCCAGTTGAGCCTCCAGCTCTAGCCACTCTCTCTAGCTAGAGGGATTTCCTCAGTCCCGCAGTGGACTCTTCTCAGTGCCAGGGCACCTATCTGAAAGGATTTTGCCCTCCGAATTGAGCTGGGCCTTTCCTCAGACTCACATCCAGCCCTGTCTTCCCTTTCATAGAGTGCCCACCTGGTGTTGACACTCTCTAGGGTCTGCTTATTGGCAGGCAAGGGTCAGGGTTGCTGCCCCCAGGTGTTCTGAGCAGACAGGCCAAGTCCCCACCTGTTCCCACAGTGGATTCTCCCTCTGTCTCCCCTTTCCTCCTCTCTCTTCCTTTGCATCTCTGTCCCTTTCTGCCCATCACCCTTGAGCTCATCCCTCTGTACCTCCCTCCGCTCTCTTGCTTTCTCCCTCTTCCCTTTTCCTTCCTCTCTCCCACTGCCCTCTCATTCTCTCTACCCCTCTTGTCCTCCTTACCTAGCCCGGTTGGCCCCATGATTCCTGGGAGGTTAAGTCATAGACATGGAAGCAAATGTTCTGAAGTCAGAACTTCCCAAAATGCATTCCCATGATCAACAATTCTAACAGTTGCCAAAATAGGTTGTATATGTTTAAAGAGATGTCTGTGGTTCCTGAGTTAAAAAGTTTAGTGGGTAAGAACTTAAAGTCAAATTTGGATGTGCAAGAACCATCGTGCTACCTTATTTTCTTAAACTCAAATGGACTCCAAGTCTGAGACTCCAACTTCTGGGCTAATACAAAATTCATCCTCAGTCACTACTGAGTGCTCCACCCAACCCTGCCCTTCTTCCTCCCAGGGTTGTGACAAGGCCCTGAGGTATGACACAGAGCAGGAACCCCTAGGCTCAGGACTGAGTGGACATCAGCAATGTGCCCTTAGTCCAGGCCCGTGTGGCCCCTTGAAGGGGTCTGGCTCAGCCGTGCCCATGCTGGGCTTGGGAGCTTTTCAGTGCTTGGAGCTCCTGTCAGGTCTTGACGACTCCCAGAACCACCCAATTCCCTTTTCAGGTTTGGGGAATTTCTAGCTCCCCTCTCTTCTTTTGCCTCCCACTGCACCCTCCACCGCATGCCTTTTTCTTCCTCCTCTGGGAAGATTGAGCAGAATTTCCCCCACTCAAAGGCAGGAAGGGTGTGTCAACAAGTGGCCTAGAAAACAAATCTCCCCTCAGTCAAGAGAACACAAAAGGCTGGGGCAGAAGGGGTTGGGGAAGGGAGAAATACAATAAGAACAAAGCAGAAAATAATATCTCAATTAATTGCTCTGGCATGCAAAGGTAGACTGGCTGCTTCTCAGAGGACTTCTCAGAGCTGCTGTGCTGTGAACTCCCAGGAGGAAGATAAAGAATAAAGCCTGTCCTATGTGTATCCAACCTGGGAATTGCTTCTTTGCCCAGTAACTCAAGGACTAGATCTCCAGAACACACCTTGGGAAATTCTGCATTTGAAGACGGTTGTTAATGCTTCCAAACTCTGACCTTGGCCAGTCAGCACAGACCAGTTTATGAGATTATCTAGTGGACACACGGGAAGATGGAGGAGCGCTGGGATGTGGTGGCAAGGGCATGGGCTGGGGTGCAAATCCTGTTCTGCCACAGTCACACTGTGACTCGGGTACCCGAGCTTCTGAAGCTCAGTTCTCTCACCTGTCAAACGAGGCTGGTAATTCTGCCTACCAGACAGGATTGCTGTGAAGGTCTAATAAGGTCCTGCACAGCACGACCTCTGCAAAGTTGTTGGGGACCTTCGCGGCAGCACTCACATTATGCACCTTGCCAGCAGCACCGGTGACATGTAACATGGCCGCTAAGGCTGAAACAAAGAACAAAGAACAGCTAACCTTCTTCACGGAAGTTAAGAGAAGTTCGCGCCAAAAGTATACTCTC
>JAQZBX010056722.1:0-18129 GCA_029593785.1 Cabassous unicinctus
CACTCAATAAAACACAAGAAATCCATGCAGAAAAGAAAATGTACTAAAATATTAAAAGCAGCAGCCAAATAATGGGTATATTTCATAACTTTTAGTCAAGAAAAAATAAGGAAGCACACAGGTTTTTAAAAATGACTATGATTTTTTTAAAGTTATAATATAGCAAAGGGTACTGAAGAAATTATTTATGAAAACAAATCTGAATTTTGAGGCAATTATTTTTAAAGCTTTCTAATTCTATAAATTTCAAACACACTGTATTTAAAGTGGAATTTCATATTGCCCTTCTTCCATCCAAACTGCTCCACCTGCAGCCTTTTCCATAACAGATAACAGCAGCTACGCCATTCTGTTACTCAAGCCCATTGACTCAACTTTTTTCTCTCCAATTCCTCCTTTCTGTTACTCAAACCCACCGACTCCTTTTTTCCTCTCTAATCCCTCAGAAAATGCTGTTAGCTTTTCTTTCCTGATATATCCAGAATCCAATGTTTCTCACCATCTCACTGCTACCAGTTGGTAGAAACCATTATCATTCTTTGGGTTACTGCAATAAACCTCCTAATTGGTATCTCTTCTTCTATCTTTGTTCCTCTAGAGGCTATTCTCAAAAAAGAAGCTAGAATGATTCTACTAAAATATGTCAGATCATGATCTGCATGCCCATTACCTCTCTGATCTCATTTCTTATTACACCTCTTCTCCCTAATTCATTTCCAGTTACACTGCTGTTCCTTGAACATGCCGGGCCTTCTCCTGCCTAAGGGCCTTTGCAATGGCTATTGTCTTTGCATCAAATTGTTCCACCAGATTATATTGTAAACCTAAAAAAGCCACTTCTGTTAATGAACATTTTGTCTTCTATGGACATATTGTGATTCTAGCAATGGAAGAAATTACAACATTGAGAGCCAGTGGCCACTGGATGCTCCGGGGGCAGGGAGAGGGAAAAACAATTGTAATACGGGGGCTTTTTCAGGACTTGGGAATCATCCTGAATGACACTGCAATGACAGATATAGGCCATTTTATATCATCACATAACATGCAGAACTGTGTGGGAGAGAATATAGACTACAATGTGAACTATGGTGCATGCTTAATGGCAAAGCCCCAGGATGTGTTTATCAATTGCAATGAATATGCCACACTAATGAAGGATGTTTATGTGGGAGGGTGTGGGAGGTGTGGGGAGTGGGGCATATGAGAATCCCTATATTTTTTGTGTAACATTTATGTAATCTAAGTATCTGTTAAAAAATAAAAAAAATTATTATTAAAAAAAAATGAACATTTAGGATAATATACTAAGAAACTTTATTTGGCAAATCATTAGTATCAAGGGCACAGTACTGAGAATCTGGCCTTTAAAACTTATTTTCTTTAATGTCAAAGATCACAGGCCTTGAGAACCTTTGCTGTTTTAAATCATATCAGGGACTGCAAGAGCAGAATAAATGGCAAGATCTGTGAAAGATCAGAATGAAGAGCCAGTCAGAACCTTTCTCCACACCTGTAAGAGTTGATCTGAATCATCTGTTCTTAATATGTAGTATGCAAGATCTGCTCAAGCATTGTTTGGAGAGACTATTTTAGGGACTTGGCAAAATTAATAAATCTAGTTTCATGTTTCAGTTAGTTTTAACAATCAATATTTTTAATGCCCTTATCTCCTTCTACTCTTTGACCAAATGTCACCTTGTCAATGAGGCCTAACCCAATCATCTTATTTAAAATTGCAACCTGTTCACTATTAATATCCCCAACCCTGGCTACTCCAAATCCTCCTTTTCTAGTTCAATTTTCTCTTTTTTTCTGTGAAAATTTCTCTTTATAATACACTAAATAATTTAGTTATGAGCATTATCTGCTTCCTTCAACTAGAATGCAAGTTTTAAAAGGACAGGAATTTCACCCATTTTATTCAGTGACGTAACTTTCTCAAGCATTTTATATACCAGGCACGTAATAAGCACAAAATATTTGTTGAATGAACATTTGACACTGAGCCAGCCTGGTTGTGCTGGAGTGAAATATTCAAATTTACAGAAGCCTATAACTAATTATATAAAAAATAAAGCAAATATTAAAGAATTTGAATGAAAATGACCAAATAAAAACTTAACACATACCAAATTTAATTCCCGTCGGAGTCTAGTTTCTTGGAAAACAATGAAATAGTAAATAAAACCATATAAAAAGCACTGAAAATTAAAAACATATAATATTTACCATTTACAGCTTGTGAAAGTTGAGTCTCATCATTAAAGAAGTCAAGTATGGAGGAATCTTGTTCATTTTCTGATACATCATTTTCATCTGATGATACACATTCTACATCTTCTTGGGAAAGTTCTGCTTCATCATCTAAAAACTGCCTAGCTACATGCTAAGACAAATTACAAAATATTATAGTATCCTTGATAAAATAATTTCTTTTAATTACATAATTGGAAATAGTTCTGGAAAATGAATATCTTCTCAATGCTTTTAAGATCAAAAATAATGAGGAGCCAATGTGACTCAGTGGTTAAGCACTGGCTTCCCACTTACAAGGTCCCGGGTTCAATCCCCGGCTCAGGGACCTCAAAAAAAAAACACAAACAAACAAAAAAAAAACCATAATAAAAACAGAAAACTGAAAGAGGAAATGAAAAAGCAGCATACATATTTAAAATTTCTTCTGGTAATTCTGTTATAAATAAAAGTACAAGTCATCATGTCAACCTGCTGCATGTTTCTTAATAAGCATGGATTTTCCTAAGTCTTCAGGCTAGTGAATTTTCGCCTGGAAAAATATTATACCACAAAAGGACTGACTAGAAGGAAAGGTGCTAAAACTTATTTTTCAAGGGTTTGAATATTGAACAGGGATTAAAAAAAGAATGGTAACTGTAAAAGTAAAATATTTGAAACCTCAGATTTCTATCTTCTTCAATTTGAACAATAAATTCTCAATACAAATAAATTTTTTCATTCAGTATAATGCAACACTGAAGGATAAATTTCAAAATACAAAGAGGAAAAAAATAGCACATCTTGAGATTTTAAATCTAACAAAAAAACAAAATTGGGGTCAAAATACTTTAAATATTCTCTTTTTCTATAAATAAAATGTTTAATGCTCAGAAGTAAAGAATTCTACTTCCATGTATATGTCTTTCATCAACAAAAAATATATATCTTTAAGAAACAAGAAAAAGTTTACCTTTAGGTGGTTGTGTCTCTTTTGGACTTTGAAACCTCTTTTGGGATTCCTGTTATGACCCTTGAAGTCTTCTAGTTGTGGATGTTTGTGAAAATTCTCGTTTTCATCACTAGATGATAATTCTAACTATAATAATGCAACAAAATTCTTGTATAAGAAGATAATTGGACTTTGTATCTTAGTGTAATTCCAATATTTTCTTCTGAGAAAAGTAAAATTGATCTTACAACTCAGAGCCATATTTCAAATACATAATACTTAAGAAATAAAAAACCAATAAATTAGGTAATATTAAATACTAAAATACTAAATTAGGTAATATAGGTAATACTAGTATATTCATTTAAATTCAGTATTACCTAAAAAATATAAATATATCCATATACCTCAAATATATATATATTCTTAATAGTAACTTGTATTTTAAGTATAACAGTGTTTCCTTTAGAAAATCCTCAAAGCCTTCAAAAAAATAATTAAGTCTTAAATTTGGTCATCAGTAACCATCCAACAGTCTTTTCAAACCAAGAAACCAAATATAACAATAGAAAATTGTGACCTTGAGAACTACCTCTATATCTATTACAGAATAATACTGAATATCAAAATAAATTCAATTAACAGGAATAATTTTTATTTTAAAACAAATTGTTACATAGCATTATCAATATGTTAATTCACTTCTGATAAGGCAAATCAGACATTCTAGTTAGGTAGCAAGTTTTCAGTTTTTTGTTTGTTTGTTTTTATTATTTTAGGAGCAAGTTAAAGCAATTTTTCCAGTGGCATTTTATGTGAGTATGCAAGGTAATTATGGATTGAGTGCATTTTTAATTAATTTTGCACAAATTATCCTGGATTATATAAAATAACTAAAAACACATAGGATTTTGGGATGGCAATGCCTACTCTGTTTTTGACTGAGAGGGGGCTTACAGCCCATGGGGCAGATAGATGGAACTGTCTTGCTTGCAGTTGTAGATACTCTCTGTTTTTTTGGAATGGGCATTGTCCATCTTCATCCTTTTGTTAGTTGTCCTGGGTAATTCCAAAATCCTCAATATTGAGGAATGAGCAAACATAAGGGGCAAATGCAACTATGGACTAAAGTAGACTTATTATTATTCTAGCAATGGAAGAACTTGTATCATTGATATAAATGCAGTGGCCACCAGAGGTTCTGAGAGGAGGGAGAGGGAAGAATAGGTATAACATAGGGCATTTTTGGGACATTGGATTTCTGCATGACATTGTAATGACAGATATAGGCCATTATACGTTTTGTCAAAACCTATAAAATTGTGCAGGGCAAAGTGTAAATTATAATGTGTGGCAGTTTGAGATTATTTTTGAATCCCAAAAAGAGAAAAGATTATGTTTGTAAACTGGTTGTTCCTCTGAGTGTAATGCACTTTGATTGTATTAGATTCAGGGGGGTGCCTCTGAATAAGTTTACTTAAAATCAATTTGGGCTTTGACAAATTTGACCGTGTCAATAGGGCGTGAATCAGGGTTGAGTCCCCGCCCCCCTTGGTGGGATGATATAAATGGACACTCACTCAATAAGACACACAGATGAGGAGAGAACTTGGTCATTTCAATCCTGCCATTTGACAGAAAGGAGATGGCTCAAACAGCTAAAGCCCTGGGGAGAGCCGAGCCATTCACCTGATAGTTTGCAGCTGAGCAGCTGAGACAGTCTGGAAAGAAAGAAGCCCTATGCCAGACTGATACAGGAAGCCCTGAAAGACGAGCCCTATGCCAGGCTAGAGCTGAGATAGGAAGAAGCTGGGCATATGGAACCTTTAGAGGGATAAAGGAGGAGAGACCAGGCAGAGATCGCTCGCCATCTTGCCTCAACACATGGCAACTGACTTTGGTGAGAAAGCAGCCTTGAGTTGGACTCTTTAGGACCTTGTAATTGTAAGCTTTACCCCAAATAAATACCCTTTATAAAAGCCAACAGATTTCTGGTACTTTGCATATCAGCATCCCTTTGGCTGACTAATACATAATGTAAACTATAGTCCATGGTTAGTAGCAATGCTTCAATATGTGTTCATCAGTTGTAATAAATGTACCACATTAATGAAAGATGTTGTTAATGGGGGAAAGTATGGGAGGAGGAGGGGGTGGGGTATATGGGAATCTCCTATATTTTTGATGTAACATTTATGTAATCTAAAGCTTCTTAAAAAAAAATTTTTTTTAAAGTCCATGGAACTACACAAAGAGGGAACCCTAAACTAAACCATGGACTGTAATTAATAATGCAATTATAAAAATGAGCTATTATCAACTATAACAAATGTTTCACATAAGTACAAGGTGTTAGTGGTGGGGTGGTGTATGAAAATCCTGTATTTTATGCATGATTGTTCTGTAAACCCACAACTTCTCTAATAAAAAATTTAAAAAAACAAACAACATATAAGATTTCCTAGTCTGAAATTTTAACTATCATCTATGAGTTGATGACAACCAAAGATACAATAAATAATACTGGCATTTCTAAATACCTAAATGGTTACCTTTAACAGAGGTGTTTATTTTTCTAAGCTGCTTTGATCCACTATCTAGTATCCTTTCCTTTCAGTTTAAAAAACTCCCTTCAGCAATTTTTTAGAGGGCAGGTCTTGTGGTGATGAACTCCTTCAGCTTTTGTTTATCTGGGAATGCCTTAGTGGTTTTTTTTGTTTTGTTTTGTTTTTTAGATACCAGGGCTGGGGATTGAACCTGGGACCTCGTATGTGCAAAGCTAGAGCCTTAAGACCCAGTGCCCAGTTCAGGTTCACACAAATGACTGCCACACACTGTAACTATACCATCCCACAAAAAACTCAAACCTCAAACTCAAATTCACACTGAACTTATCATCTCTTTCTTTTCTTCTCTAAATTAGTAATATACTTGCCAAAGAGCCAAAGCCAAAAACCAGAATTACCCTGCACTTCTTCCTTTCTTTTTCCAAACCCATACAGTCATCAAATGAAAGAATAAGGCCTTCCAAAACTGATCCAGACATTTTCTCCAATTTTACTTCCTGGCACTCTCTGTCTTTACAACCCAATAATATAGACAAGCCGGTTCCCATCTTCGTATCTTTCTATAAGCTGTGTTCAGTCTGCTGAAGTGCCTTCCATTCCCTCTTTTTTTTTCTTTGCCTAAACACAACGTACACTTTAAGATTTAACTAAGAAGCAAAAAAAAAAGTAAAAAGAAATTTTTAAAAAAAGATTTAACTAAGTAACGTATTATCTTCAAGAAGCCTGCCAAAACTTCAAAGTCTAGGCTAAGTGCTTATCTTTTCTGAACACTTAACTTAAAAATTTATATTGAAATTATCTGTTTACTTATCTCTCTCTCCTATTAGATTATAGATGACTTAAGATAGCATCACAGCATATTCTTTAAAATGTCCCCACCATCTAACATAGTAGACACATACATACTTAATGAACATGTGGTGATTTGTTGAAATATGCTGGTAGGACTGGTAGGGATCATTTCTGAAAGGAGTATAAAATTTTTTAGTATCTATATTTATTGTCCTTAGAAAAGTTTTCTGAAAAAATACCTCTGAAAACTAACATAAGAAATTGGAAATACAAATCACATAGGATTTACTCTACATTTTTCTGTTAAACATACACATCTTAAGATCAAATAAATATACCTATAGTCATCTATACAAGCATATTCCTTGTAATATTTATTCTGATGGCTTTAGGTTACTATACTATTTGTTACTTACTCTGTTTGTAGGAATCCTGCGCTTTTTGACTGCATGAAGTGGAGAATCAATTTCACTACTTTTCTGATCCTATATAAAGTAGATAAATAAAGTAAAAGACAGCAACAAAATCTTCTAGAAAAAAAAACCAGCCTTTTATATGATCACATTACTGTGACTACTCAGTGGCTCACCTCAGGAGAGTTTAAAACACTTCTTATTTTTTTACTTCTTCTTCGGAAAATCTCATCTTCACTTTCAGTGCTTGTTAATAATTGTTCGCCTATAAATTATTTTAAAATAATGAATCTGGTCAAAAGATTTAAGTTTATCCAACCACAATCTATTTTATTGATGGCTACCATGAGAACTGCTTTTGACAATATCATAATTTATTCACTCTCAAAAAAAAAAAAAAATGTTTTTCAGAAGTTTGGTAAAATATATATATAACATGGGAAGACAGAGCAAAGTAAAACAGTACCAGTGATGAAAACAAGAGACAATGACTTTTGCCAATAAACATATATTTGACACAGGCTGAATTTTAGAAAGTAATGAAAAATAGGCTAGAAGAGTGCGAAATGTAATTTTATTAGTCAGTAGTTCTAGAACCCATCTCTAAAAACGCCAGTACTATTCTATTTATGGATTGTAACTCCACTTTTTTACAAATGCATAAAATCTAATTATAAAACTATGATGTTTGGCACACAATATATAAAGATGTAATTAGTTTCAAGAACATATAAGGGTGGAAGGACAAAGGGGTATAAGAACATAGTTTGTGTATGCTACTGAATTAAAGTTATTAAATCAAATGAGACTGTCATAAATTTAGGATGTTAAATTTAAGCGCCATAATAATCACAAAGGAAATATTTTAAACATATATATTAAAGGAAATGAGAAGGGATTCTAAATGGCTCACTAATGAAAGACCAACTAAACATAAAAGTAGGCAGTAAGGGGAGAAATGAAGGGCAAAAAAAGTATAAGATTTACAAAAACTAAATACCAAAACAGCAGAAGTAGGTATTATATATGTTTCTTTAAATGTAAATGAATTGAACTCTTCAATCAAAAGGCAGACATGGGTAGAATGGGTTAAAAAAAAAAAAAAAAAGATGACCCAAACATATACTGTTTACAAGAGACTCACCTTATATTCAAAGATACAAATAGATTGAAAGTAAAGGGCTAAAAAATAATGTTACATGCAAATAGTAACCAAAAGAGAGTTAAGGTGGCTATAATAAAATCAGATAAAAGACACTCTAAGTCAAAACTATTACAAGAGACAAGAAAGGCACCATATATTCATAAAAGGGTCAATTAACAAAAAGACATAACAATTATAAACATATATGTACCTAACTACAAAGCCCCCAAATATATGAAACAAACATTGACATAATTAAAGGGTGTTAAGTAATATGGTTCCATATTAATAGGAGGAAATGTCAATATTCAATATTCCACTTGCAATAATAGATAGAACATCCAGACAGAAGAGCAATAAGGAAATAGAAGACTTGAACAATAGTATAAAGCAACTAGACCTAACAGACATATATATAACACTCCACCCAACAACAGCAGAGTTCACATTCTTTTCAAGAGCACATGCATTGTTCCCTAGGGTAGACCATATGTTAAATCACAAAGCAAGTCTCAATAAATTTTAAAAGACAGAAACCATACAAAGTATCTTCTCTGATCACAATAGAATGAAGCCAGAAATCAATAACAGAAAGAAAAGTGGAAAATTCACAATTCTGTAAATTAAATGATACACTCAACCAATGGGTCAAAAAAAAAAAAAAAAAATCAAAATGGAAATTAGAAAATACCTTGAGATGAATCAAAACTGTAAAATACTAAAACTTAACAGCAGTGCTCAGAGAGAGATTTATAGCTCTAAATCTTTATATTAAAAAAGAAGAGGGAAGCAGATGTGGCTCAAGTGATTGGACTCCTGTCTACCATATAGGAGGTCCAGGGTTCGATTCCCGGGGCCTCCTGGTGACAGCAAGCTGGCTCTCATGGCGAGCCGGCCCGAGCGGAGAGCTGGCCCACACAGAGAGCTGGCCCACATGGAGCGCGGACAGCTGGCTCAGTAAGATGATGCAACAAAAAGAGACACAGCAGATCAGGGAGTTGAGGTGGCACAAGAGATTGAGTGCCTCTCTAGCATTCCAGAAGGCCCAGGATCGGTTCCCGGTGCCGCCTAAAGAGAAGACAAGCAGACACAGAAGAACACACAGCGAATGGACAGAGAAAGCAGACAACGGGGGCGGGGGGGGCACAGAGTAAATAAATCAATCTTTAAAATATAAAAAAGAAGAAAGAGTGGAGTGGGTGTAGCTCAGTGATTGAATACCTGCTTCACATGTACGAAGTCCCAGGTTCAGTCCTTGGGAAAAAGAAGGAGGGGGTAGTAGGGGGAGGGAGGGCGGAGAAAGAGGAGGAATGCATTCACCCCTTATGTTTGTTCATTCCTCAATCTTGAGGATTTTGGAATCACTCAGGACAACTAACAAAAGGATGAAGATGGACAACGCCCATTCCAAAAAAACAGAGATTATCTACAACTGCAATGTAAAATGGTGCAGTCATTGTGGAAAACAATTTGGCAGTTCCCCAGAAAGTTAAAAATAGAATTACCACATGAACCAGCAATTCCACTTCTAGGAATATTCCCACAAGAACTGAAAACAGGGACAAATATTTGCACATCAACAGAACAGATATTTGTACATCAATGTTCATAGTAGTATTATTAACAAGCCAAAAGGTAGAAGCAACCTAAGTGTCTATCTATAGATGAATGGATAAACAAAATGTGGTATATACCTAAAATGGAATATTATTCAGTCATAAAAGGAATCAATGAACCTTATGGAAAAGGACAATATTATATGTTTTCACTTATACGAAATACTTAGACTATCAAATTCACAGCAATAGAAAGTAGATTACAGGTTACTAGGGCATGGGCAGAGGGTAGGGTGGGTTGCAGGTGGGTGCAGGTGGGGTGGGGATGGAGGATTTATTGCTTAATGGGTAAAGATTTTCTATTTGAGGAGATGAAAAAATTTGGCAATGGATAGTGATGATGGCGGCACAATATTACATATGTAATTTATGTCACTGAATTGTACACATATAAGTGGTAAAAGTAGAAAATTTTGTGTTGTGTATATATATATATTTATATATATATTTTATATAATAAATTTTTTTTTAAAACCCTCATGTATGAAATCAAATGATTCAAATTTTCAAGTACATTTGATTTGTGCACTTTAATAAAATTTTGATTGAAGACACCATCAATTATATTATGCAACAAACCTTCTATAAGAATCCTGTGGTAGTTTTAAGATATGTTTACGAATTCTTTAATACTCTTCCCTTGAAGAGTTGGAAAGTAATTACTCTCCTCTTGCTTATAACCTGGAATTTGCCACTTCCTTCTAACAAACAGAATATAGTAGAAGTGATGATATATTACTTCAGGGTCTAGGTCATAAAAGGGATTGCAGTGCGAATATTCTCACTGTCCTGATTTTGTGATAATCAGGGTAGGCTAAACATTCACTATATTAGAAACTATGCATGTGTCCCCAGACCTAGTTTTTCTCCCTAGGTCTGGTTTTTAGAATGCTGGTGATAAACCAAGCCTGATTTATTATATGACCATCCTGTGGGAAATGACTGTAACTCTAGGTATCTTTGGTCAACCTTAAGAGATATAGCAGGGGGACGGATGTGGCTCAAATGGTTGGGCGTTCGTCTCCCATATGGAGGGACCTGGGTTCGATCCCCGGGACCTCCTGGTAAAAATTTAAGAAAAGGAAAATATAGAAGGTGCGCGGGCAGCCAGGCCCCTCAAGCGGGTGAGCTCCCCAAGCCCCCCACGTGGGTGTGACATCAGGCCCTGTGAGTCACACAGCAAGATGAAGACGTAACAGGAGAGTGACACAAGGGAGAGACAAGAAGAGACATGCCGAAAGACCAGGAACTAAGGTGGCGCAGGCAGTAAGACACTTTCCTCCCACATCGGAGGTTCTGAGGATCAAATCCCAGTGAAGACAGGAGGAGAAGGATGAGAAGAGAGGGCAGGAAACGGACACAGAGAGTTGCCCAGCGAATGGACACAAAAACAGCAAAATCATGTGTGTGTGTGTGTGTGTGTGTGTGTGTGTGTGGTAAAAATGGATAAAAGTAAATAAATAAATAAATCCTTTAAAAAAAAGTATAGGGGAGTAAGATACGCACTATAATTAGTAGAAATACTTTGACGATGCTCTTTCATCGTTTGCTAACAAATGTTTTACAACAATGCAAAATATTTGTGGTGCGGTGATGTGTGGGAGCCCTGTATGATGTTATACATTTTTGTTTTGTAAGTTCACAGTGTTTACTGAACACTTGTTGTTTGTGTATGTTCATGTATGAATGATATACTTCAAAAAATTGTTATTGTTGTTGTTGTTTTAAAAAAATAGGGGGATTGCAGCCTCATCTTTGTTCTCTTTTTTGGATCACCTACTCTGGGGGAAACTAGATGCTAAGTTGTAAGGACACACTAACAATCCTATGGAAAAGGCCCTTGTAGCAAGAACTGAGGCCTTCTACCAATAGCAATGTGAATGCACCATCTTAGAAGCAAATCCTCCAGCCCTGTTCAACATCTAGATTATGACTACAGCCCTGGCCAACATCTAGATTATGACCTTATGTAATATACTGAACCATACCACTCAGGTACGCCATTCTCAAATTGTTGACCTACAGAAACCATGAGATGATAAATGTGTTTTAAGCCCCTAAACTTTGGGGGTAATTTGGTATGCAACAATAGATAAATAATACAGATTTGGGTACTCAGAAATAAGAAGTTGCCATAAAAAAAAACCTAAACTGTGGAAGCAGCTTTGGAACTAGATAATAGATCCTGAAAGGACTTTTGAGAGTTTTAACGAGAGCTTGAAGAGCCTCAAAGAAACTGTTTGTAGATGAATGGCTGCTGAGACAGCTGCAGTTGAGGATTTAAAGAAAACTGAAGAAAATCTTATTGGAAACCAGAGGAAAGGAGATTCTTCATGTAGTGCCAAAAAGTTTAGCAACATTGCAGTAATACGGAGAGTAGAAATGTACCTAAATAAGGTGCCCTAGCTAAGGAGACTTCCCAGCAAAATGTGTAAGGTAACACTTAGTTGCTTCTTGCTAATACAGTAAAATGCAAGAGAAAAGAGATAAATCAGAGAAAGGGCTACTAACATGAAAAAGTTGGGACTTGCTGGTTTTGAAAATACCCAGCCTCACCAGATGGGAAACAATACCAAAACTAAGAAATGGAATCCAGGCAGAGGTCAAGTCCAGAAGACTGCCAGGAAAAAATGTCTAACAATGAAGCTGAGGGTGTATTTATAAATGCTTTGTGAAGACCTCAGAAAAATCAAAGGTGGTGCCTTAGAATACCACTGAGACTACACAAAGGCCCTCAAAGTATCTTATGGGTATTTCTCACAGATCCTCTCAATTAAACAAAAGGCCTTCTAAGAAAGTTAAGGACATTGTTTCCACACACCTCAGCAGTAGTCCATGGAAACGAAGGGCTTATCTCCAAAAGATCTGTGGGCATGCCTGGTGTCTCACACAACACCCACAAAAGCCAACTACACTAAAAGGGACAGTGACGGTACAAAATTAAAAGAGGCATATAGATGCCCAAATTTCTACAAATTGCAGGCTAAGAAAACTCCACAAGTACTACCTGTTATAAAAAAGAAAGAATTACTACAATGAAATACTACTTCACACCCACTAGGATGAATATTAATTATAAAATGGAACAGAAGTGTTGACACATACGTGGGGAAGTTGGAATCCTCGGGCATTGCTGATAGGAATGTAAAATGGTCCAGCCACTATAGAAACACTTTGGCAGTTCCTCAAAAAATTAAACATAGAATTACTATAAGACCCAGCAATTCCACTTCCAGGTATATACCCACAAGAATTGAAAACAGGGACTCGAACAGATATTGCATATCAATGTTCATAGCAGCATTATTCACAATAGCCAAAAGGTAGAAGCAACCCAAGTGTCCACCAGATGAGTGGATAAACAAAATGCGGTATATACATTTAATGGAATATTATTTAGCCATAAAAAGGAATGAAGTTCTGATACATGCTACAACATAATGAACCCTGAAAACATGTTGAATGAAAAGAGTCAAACCAAAGGGACAGATATTCTATGATTCATTTATACAAAATATCTAGAATAAGCAAATTCTTAGAGACTGAATGTAGATGAGAGGTTTCCAGGGGCTGGGGGGAGTGGGAAATGGGGAGTTTTGCTTAGTGAGTACAGACTTTCTGTTTGGGATGTTGAAGAAATAAGATTACTCAAAAGGCAATAAGGACTAAGTGTCCAAAAGTGTCCAGAGTATGGATCCAAAAACCATGGAGAATTTACTCCTAGGCTTTGAGATCTAATCAGAATTTCCAGTCTCTGCCCTGCTGGAATTCACAATTGCAATGATTCTTGTGTTCCTCCCATATCCCCCCTTAGAGCAAGCCATCTTGGAAGCACATTCTCAAGGCCTAGGCAAGGCTTTACAAGACTGCAGGCCCAGTCAAATTCCCTACTGCAACTTTATGAGAAATCCTGAACCAAAATCACCCAGGAGAAGGACTCTCAAATTCTCAACCTACAGAAACTGTGAAATCAATGTTTGTTCTTTTAGACCACTGAGTATTGAGAGGTAGTTTGTTATGCAGCAATGCATTACTAATACAAAGCCACACAGTAAATTTCCCCTCACATTCTATGCCAGTAAAACACCTGCCCTGACAGATAAACTTAAATAATTCCTTTTTGCAGATGAGCACTATATAATCCAGCTAATTTTTCCTTTTCTCATTACCTTCTAAGGTAGCCAGAGTTAAAAGCAGGGCTCAGCTAGAGTAACCAACTCATCCCAGAAGGCTTTTCTTTCTTACTAGTTTTGTTGTGCTTTAATGAATTTTTTTAAACATGTAAACTGGTAAACAATCTTAAATCCTGTCTTTGAATTAAAAAACACTAAATATTTGCGTTACTATGAACCAAATATATTGTGTGACATATTGTTTGATCCAAAAAAAAATTTATATGTATCCATTACATTTAATGGAGAAATATATATATTTATTCATCTGTGTTTACTCTTTAGTTTTTAATTGTTTATATATTCAATTTTTAAATGTACAAATAAAGTTAAAAAAAAACAACTAAATATTCCCTAATAAATAATTCCCTAATATACATGTATTCACAATTCTATTGCCCATGGTTTTTATAGTACAATTCTAAAAATAAATTTTTTAAAAAATTTTAATGCAAATCTGACACAAAGGTGCAAGAATAATTTCACCCACTAATGTGGACCCAATATAGAGGTATTAAGGCAAATTCTGAAGGCTCATAGGCACTACACACTTTTACATATGTGAAAATACATATGTCAGGGCACAACCCAAACTATCCAAAATGTCAATTTTCTTTTTCTTTTTTTTTTTTTGAGGTTCCCATGAACCCAGGACCTCATATGTAGGAAGGTGGCACTCAAACACTGATCCACATCGACTCCCTTGAGTTGGTTTTTTTGTTTGCTTGTTTTTTTGTTTTTAGGAGGCACCAGGAACCGAACCCAGGACCTCTCATGTGGGAAGCAGGCGCTCAACTGCTTGAGCCACATCTGCCCCCCAAAATGTTACATTTTGGGAAATTACACAAGTTCTTCTAAAGTAATTATTTTCAAAACATGCATATATTTTATAAATATGGAATCTTACCTTCTTCAACAGAATGACAGGATTGATGCAGACTGATTTGTTCACTGCTTTTAGCCTTTTGTAGAAAAAGCCCTGAATCATCAAAAGTTGAATTCAATATTTCCTTGTTAAGACTTTGTAGATTTAATTTGTCCTTATTAGAAACTGGTGTCTTGGGCATTTCCTGTCTCATCTTAGAAAATGAGTTCAATGTGCTTGATTCAGAAAGTGGTGTACTCATGGCTTTTTCTCCTACTGGCAAAGAAAACTGAGAATAATCAAGAGATATAAATTCTTTATTTTTTGCTGCACTCAGGGGCAAAAGTGAAAAATTTGGATTCTGCTTATCTTCACTTGATGGGACAGTAATGGTTCTCTTCATAAAACTTTCAACATGATCTCTTGGTATTAAAGCTTGATTTGAAACATAATTTTCATCCCTTGTCTTCTTAATATCTAAATACCTTCCAGATAGATCATTTAGAAGCCTATTCTTATTTTTCTCTGATGCGTGTTCTAATATTTCTTCATCAGAATCTGTACTACAAAATCCTAAATCAAAAGTAACAGAGAATAAATCCTTAGAGCAGTCAAACACATATTCACTGTTCTTCACTTTTTCCTCAAGTACACCTCTCAAATTTTCATGAGATTTCCAACTATTATTATCATCACAGATTATTTGACCTTGGGGTTCAGAATTATTGTCTAACAAAAGTTCATCAGAAATTAAGAACTGAGAAACCAATGCCATTTCTTTCACAACAGTTTTGTCTGATACACACAAAGGTTTGCATTTACTCAAAGGAGAAAGGGTCACACCATTAAACTCTGTATTAACATCTTCAAATAATGGTAAACTCTCATTTTGATTATTGAATAATATTGGAAGGCCATTATTATCAACATCATGATTCTTTTCTTTACCTAAATACCTTGCATGGCCTTTGTTTATTTTAACATGATTGTTAGGTACTAAAGTTTCACTTTGAATATCTTTATATAGTTCCTCATCATGGTCACAGCAGTGTGGTTCATCAGAAATCTTATCATTATTTGTACCATGAAGGCAATTTATTTCAGAAGGATGAATAACATTACAAGAGGATAAGTTTAGTGAACTGAACTCTAAATTCTGTTGTGAATTCACAGCTGAAGTTGGTATCAAAGAGGTAGATTTATCATTTTGTAAATGCTCTCTGTAGGGTAGGAAAAGCAAATTTTCAAGGGCAGAATCCTTTGCAATTTCATATTCCATATCTGAGAGCCCACTGAGAGGTGGAGGAGAATGAGCTAAAAATCTCTCCACATTAGCTAGTATCTCTTCTGTCAGTAACTGACAATTATAAAATTGATCATCTGTTCTAACTAAATGAAGCTCTTCTTCAAATGGAAAAAACAAGCTAGATGAAACAGATTTCTCATCACTAAAACTGTTATAACCAGAATCTAAAAAATTTCCAGCAAATGAACTAGTGAATTTATTTATAAACGGACATGCTCTTAATAATAAACATGGCTCACTAATATTTTCATGGATAGTACATGGGGCAGAAACTTCATCTGTATCTGATGTCATTTTATTACTTGGTATGTCTACTTGAAAAGTATTTTCAACAGGAGAATTTTCTTCAGTATCTAAAGAATTCATAATACTATAATTATTTTCTTTTGTAGGCCGATCTTTTTTCATTTCTTTAGAAGATTTGCTTTTTAGAGGAACAGTTTTAGTGGGTTTGATATGAATTTGTTTTGAAATTTCAGCACATTCTTTATCAGATTCTGCCATTGCGCATGATATATTTTGATTTATATTCTTTGTAAGTGAAGATTTCTTGTTAGTAGTAACGATGCCATTGACAAGAGAATTAGTATCATTCTTGAGAGCAGTAAATGTTGAGCTAACATCTTCCATTTGTAAATAAGATTTCATTTCCAATTCATAGCTGCATTCTTCCTATAAAGTAAAATGAAAAAATTAAGAGAAAACAAAACTAAAAATAAAGTCAATTCTAAGAGATGAGTTTCACTCTATTTTAAAATATTTTAACACCTTACTTCAACACCTGGCAACTGACTTGGGTAAGAAAGTACCTCTTATGGTACCTTGAGTTGGACTCTTTAGGGCCTTGTAACTTTAAGCTTTTACCTCAAATAAATACCCTTTATAAAAACCTACAGAATTCTGGTACTTTGCATCAGCACCCCTTTGGTTGACTAATACATCTCCTAATTGGCAACTAAAACTACAAGCCCCACCAGCCCTCTCTCATCACTCTCACACCTACCCTTCCCCCTTTTCCTGCCCCATGAATGCTACTTTAGTGAAGATTCCTGTACCACTCAGGGACTTAAACAGTTCCTAAAATTCTTCGCAATTTGCAAACGAACTAGTTTAGTAACACAAACCAACCAACTTAAAAGGTCTAATCTCTAGAGCAGAAATAAATGAAAATGAGAACAGAAAAGCAATAGAGAAAATCAACAAAACCAAAAGCTGGTTCTTTGAGAAGATCAATAAAATTGACAAACCCCTCGCTAAACTAACAAAGAAAAAAAGAGAGAATATGCAAATAAATACAATCAGAAATGAAAGGGGGGAAATTACAAATGACCTCACAGAAATAAAAAGAATCATAAGAGGATATTATGAAAAGCTATATGCCCACAAACTAGACAACCTAGATGAAATGGACAAATTTCTAGAAATGCATAACTAACCTACACTGACGCTACAAGAAATACAAGAACTTAACAAACCAATCACAATTAAGGATATTGAATCCGTCATCAAAAATCTCCCAGCAAAGAAAAGTCCAGGACCAGATGGCTTCACAGGTGAATTCTACCAAACATTTCAAAAAGAATTAACATCAATCCTGTTTAAATTCTTCCAAAAAATTGAAGAGGAGGGAAAATTACCCAAAACATTTTATGAAGCCAACATCACCCTAATACCAAAGTCAGATAAAGATTCCACAAGAAAAGAAAATTACAGAGCAATCTCTCTAATGAACATAGATGCAAAAATTCTCAACAAAATACTTGCAAATCGAATCCAACAGCATATCAAAAGACTTATACATCACGACCAAGTGGGATTTATTCCTGGTATGCAAGGCTGGTTCAACATAAGAAAATCAATCGATGTACTACACCACATTAACAAACTGAAGGAAAAAAACCACATGATCATCTCAATAGATGCAGAAAAGGCATTCGACAAAATCCAACATCCTTTTTTGATAAAAATACTTCAAAAGATAGGAATAAAAGGAAAATTCCTCAATATGATAAAAGGCATATATGAAAAACCCACAGCCAACATCATACTCAATAGGGAAAGGTTGAA
>JAQZBX010056724.1:0-18114 GCA_029593785.1 Cabassous unicinctus
TGCATAATTCATTTGATGTGTTGTTGAATATGATTAGCAAGTATTTTGTTGAGGATTTTAACATCTAGTTTCATTAGAGTAATTAGTATGTAATTTTCCTTTCTGGTGACATCTTTGATTGGCTTTGGTGTTAGAGTAATGTTGGCATTAAAATGCATTAAGCAATGTTCCTTTTACTTCTATTTTTTGGAAGAGTTTAAGCAGGATTGGTGTTAGTTCTTTTTGGAATGTTTGATAGAATTCACCTGTGAAGCCATCTGGTCCTGGGTTCCTCTTAGTTGGGAGGTTTTTCATGACTGATCTATCTCCTTACTTGTGATTGGTCTGTTGAGTTCATCAATTTCTTCTGTCATAAATGTAGGCTGCTTGTGTGTTTCTAGGAATTTGTCCATTTTCTCCAAATTATTATTCTTGTTGGCATATAACTTTTCAAAGTATCCTTTCTTTCTGTGAGGTCAGTGGTGATATACCCTTCCTCATTTTTTATTTTGTGTATGTGCATCTTCTCTCTTTTTCTCTTTGTTAGTCTAGCTAAGGGTTTGTCAATTTTATCAATCTTCTCAAAGAACCATCTTTTGGTTTTGTTTATTTTTACTAGTGCTCTCTTATCTTCTATTTCATTTAGTTCTGCTCTAGTCTTTGTTATTTGTTATTTCCTGCTTTCTACTTCCTTTGGGATTAGTTTGTTTTTCCTTTCTAATTCCTCCAGATATGCAGTTACGTCTTTGATTTTTGTTTTCTTGTTTTTTGATATAGGCATTAATGCTATGAATTTCCCTCTCATTACAGCTTTTGCTGCATCACAAAGGTTTTGATATGTTGTGTTGTCATTTTCATTTGTTCAAGGTAGTTACTGATTTCTTTTAAGATTTACTGATTTCTTTTGAGATTTCTTCCTTGACCCACTGTTTGTCTAAGGGTATGTTGTTTAACTTTCATATCTTTATGCCTATTCTGGTTCTCTGACACTTACTGAAGTCCAGCTTCACTCCATTGTGGTCAGAGAAATTATTTGTATAATTTCAATCTTTCTGAATTCATTGAGAATTTTTCTATGGCTTAGCATGTGGTCTATCTTGGAGAATGATCCATGTGAACTTGAGAAGACTGTATATCCCACTGCATTTGGGTGCAGTGTTCTGTATATTTCCTTTAGTTCAAGACCCTCTAATGTATTATTCAAAGTCTGTTTCTTTATGGATTCCCTGCTGACATGTTCTGTCTAATGGTGATAATGGTGTATTAAAAATTTCCCCACTATAATTGTAGAGGCATCTATTTCTCCACTTAGTTTTTCCAGTGGTTGCCTCATGTATTTTGAGGTTGCCCGGTTAGGTACATAAATATTCATGATTGTTCTTTCTTCTTGAAAGAGTACCACTTATACTAATGTATAGTGTCCGTCTTTGTCTCTTACAATAGTTCTGCATTGAAAGTCTTTATTTTCTGATATTAGTATAGCTACTCCAGTCTTTTTTCAGTTATTGTTTTCTTGTAAGATTGTTTTCCAGCCATTCACTTTCAGCCTCCTTGAATAACTGGATCTAAGGTGGGTTTCTTATAGACAGCATATAGGTGGGTCATATTTCCTTATCCATTCTGCCAATCTGTGTCTCTTGACTCATGAGTTTAATCCATTAACATTCATTGTTATTACTCTCAAGGAATTACTTACATTAGCTTTATTTCCTTTGGGTTTATGTATGTCATATGTTGCTTTTATTTCTCTTTTTGTCTCTTTAGTTATTCTTACACTCTCCTCTAACTCTCTGTCCACTGTCTTTTCCTTTCAACCTGCAGGACTACCTTTACTATTTCTTGAAGGGCATGTTTCTTATTGGGATACTCTCTTAATTTCTGTTTATCTGTGACTATTTTGAACTCCCCAATCATTTTTGAATGCCAGCTTTGCTGGATAGAGAATTCTTGACTGGAAGTTTTTTTCTTTTAGTACTTTGACTATGTCATACCACTGTTTTCTTGCCTCCATGGTTTCAGATGAGAAATCAGCACTTAATCTTATTGAGCTTTCCTTGTATGTGCTGGTTCTCTTTTCTTTTGCTGCTTTCAGTATTCTCTCTCTGTCTTGAGCATTGGACAATTTGACAAGTATATGTCTTGGAGTAGGCCTGTTAGGATTTATACTGGTTGCGATGCTCTGCGCCTCCTGGACATGTACATCCATCTCCCTCAATAGGATTGGGAAGTTTTCAGCAATTATTTCCTTCAACACTCCTTCTGTCCCCTTTCCCTTCTCCTCTCCCTCTGGGATGCCTATAATGCATATGTTTGTGCATTTTGTATTGTCGTTCAAATCCCTAAGTCTGTGCTGGATTTTTTCTATCTTTTTATCTATCTGTTCTACTATCTGTTTGATTTCAGATGTATTGTCTTCCACATCACTAATTCTTTCTTCTGTCTGTCCAAATCTGCTGTTATGTGCTTCCAGTGTATTTTTGATTTCTTGGATTGTGCCTTTCAGCACTATCATATCCATTAATGTATGTTTACAATTTCTTCAATATGTTCTCCCAGTGTCTTCTTTATACCCTTAAACTCTTCCTTCATTTCATTAAGTTGTTTTATGATATTTGTTTGGACAGCTCTGAATAGTTGTTTGATGGTCTGCATCTCCTCCTGGGTTTTAGTTTGTTCATTGGATTGGGCCATGTCTTCCTGTTTCTTAGTATTGTTTATAATTTTTTGTTGCTTTCTGGTCATCTTTTTATCTTGATGGGTTTATTTAGTTGATTAGCTTCTCTCTCTACTCTAGAGTTTTATTATTTGCTGTTTTTATGTCTGTGTTAAGTTTTCTCTTTGACACTTTGTTCCTCTTATTCGATTTTCTTACTGTTGTCTATATTCCTTTGAAAGAAAAAGACTATGGCCAGAGAAAGTGAAAGAGGTAAGAAAAGAAAAGGGGTAATAGTAATAATAATAGTAAAAGTCAGAAGAGGAACTTCATAAAACCTAGGAAAATGAATAAGTAACTCACATAAGTAGTGTAGAGTAATAGGAATAAAAAAGTGGAGTACAAGGAATTAAATGGGAAACCAAATACAGAAGAATATATAGAATGAATTCAAAAACCAGAATGAGGAGGAGAGAGGGAAAGAGGAAAAAAAAGATAAAAAGAACAAAAGCTAATAAAAGAAACAAAACAGAATAGATGAGATAGAAGTAAAAACCAGAAAAATCGAGGATTAAACAAAGATAGGTGGAATGTAAGAACAACAACAGAAAGCGGAAGATAGAGACATGAGGGAAGGAAAAGAGATAGCATTGGTAGACAAAATTTGTATTCACAAAAAAAGGGAAATGAAGGAAAAAGAAAGACAGCAAAAAAGAAACAATCCAGCAGCGCCTAATTTAAAAAAAAGGGGGGGCGGCATGGAGAAAGAGGAAAGAAAAATAAGAAAACAAACAAATAAACACATAAGCAATCAAACAAAAACTAAGGAAAAACAGCCTTTCCTCTTATACCCCTGAGGAGCTTCTCAGGCTGCCGGTGTTCATCAGTCAATGGTGTTCATCAATCAATTACCCTGCAGCCTGCCCTCTGGAGATTTTGAAGTAGGTTTTAGTGAGTAACCTAAGTTAAATTTTTTAAAAGTAACCTCTTTTTTTTTTTAGGAAAAATAAGAGACCTAAGAGAAGCTAACACAAAAATAATGTCTATGTTATTCCTGTCCTAAAGTATCAGCTGGAAGTTTGATATCCTGGTGGATCACTACTCTCAGAGGAGCCAGGAGTTGAACTAGTCATCGAACAAGGTGGACACTCCTCCTCTGAGCTAAACTTTCTCGTTGGGTAAGTTAGCTCTTCAGAAATCTATCCAGTCACTTTCCCTCTGGCAGGTTTGACTCTTTGCAGTTGGGTAGATTCCTGCTGATTAGAAGTCTATCTGTCCTTGCCCCTTTTCTATTCTTATTGCTTTTTCTCCCAGGATAGCAGGACACAATAGCATGTGTGAGCAGAAACCCCCTCACCTCTCTGGTCAGGTTGAGTTCACTTCTAAAATTCAAATGAGACCCTGGCGATGGCACTCAATGAAGAAAAATGACTCTCAACCCTCTTCCAGACCAACCCCTCCTCCCAGGGGACCCTAAATAGGCTCTTGGAAGCTTATTAAGCGTTCCCTACTGCCCACCTCCCTTAGGGGAGTTGGAATTTTGATAGTTTTCAACATTGGACTAGTCATTTGCCTGACTCTGCCCTCTCCCAGCCCAAGTTTCTCTATCCCGTGGTGGTTAGGTAAATCAGGCTGCCTGAGCAGATTCACCTCTCCCCTTTTCCTGGTGCCACCTCGTGCTTGCTGGTATGCTTTCCAAAGCCCAAAAGGGGTCTAGGCAACCAAACCTACAGAAAGGAGCCATCCCACTCCTGGAGAATTCTCCCTTCTGCTAGGTGGCTATCGGGAGTTGGGGCTAACAGTGGCTTTTTGCCTTGAGGGTGGAGTTTATCCATCCCTGTTTCCAGCCACAGCCACTGGGGTGAGAAACTCACATTTTAACCTTTAACTCTTTATCTCATTGTCCAGCTCCTTCCAGATCGATGCCCTGAAGCCTCCTGCTTCCCAAAACAGCTCACTCAGGCAGTATCTTGCCGCTTCTCAGCCACTTTTTGCAAGAGAGATGGTGTGTGCCCACTTTAACTGATGCTATCTTGACAGCTCTCCTAATCACTTTAAAAAATAACTTCACTTATTCGTACTAATACCATTTCCACTATTTCTTCCCTTGATGAACCTAAAATATAGCTCTTAAGACTAATTCTGTACTCTCCCAAATCTTTGAATATTTCTCCCCAGGGCTTACACTGTTCCAAGTTAGAACCGCTGATAGCAGATATGCATACAGTGACATTATATCATGCTGCTTCACGCTCAGGAGAAAATATCTATTTCAAAGATGTAACTGTCAAGTGACTATAAACATTACATAATCACTTCGATACTAATTTTGTTTGCTCCTTAATTAACAAAAACAATTAATTCTATGTGACTATTGAGCATCTATGTGTGGCAAAGAAAAATTACAAGTCATTGGTATTTTCAGTCTATCCTTATTCTGCCTTCTAAGAAGTGAGATGACTTTGATTTCCCATGCTGTATTGAGCGGAGCAGTGGGTCTGAAGGAGAAGTGAAGAAGCCAAGAAAAGTCTAAATTGTACCAAATGAAAGCAGAGTAAAAGAACCTTAAATAAATAATGTGAACAAAAAGGGCAGTGATTCAGGAGTTGTAGAGACTGTGCGTTGGGAAAAACAGATACAGGAGATTCTGGAAGGAGTGGAACTTTTAGAAAAAGAGTGTTATATTGAAAGATGATTCTTTGATGAAGTCTTGTGATGATTATCTTGTATGATATCTAGTTCTAGCCTGACACCATTAGTAAAGCTTTGCCCTACTAAACAAGGAGTTTGACCCTAGAGGTATTTATGTGTGAGTGTATATGTACACACACACATGTGTTTTTTTTGTGTTTAGAATTACATTAAAATTGACCTCTAAAGGATAAAGCAGAAGGATAGCTAGAAAAGTTCCATATAATATGTGATGTTTGAATTGTAAAGGTGGTGACAATCTAAGATGAAACATTAGTACACATAAAACCTAACAGCAAACACTGTTATATTTTTCTCCATTTTTTCTTCCAGTAATTGCGAACATCATAGATCTCATATTGATGTGCAAAACACTTTATATACTCTCAGAGGATTTTTAGTACAGTATTTATTATGCACATTATATGAATTATTCTAGTTAAACGTCTTTCTTTGGCTCCTTGGTATAAACATTTATATTAAAAACTTAAGAAAAAGGAAAATGATTTTTATTTCTATATTAAACAAGAAGAAAATATACATTTGGCTTCTTAAATTACCTATATAAGGTAGATGAATTTAATTATTCAGTTTCTACCATTCAGTGGATTCTACATTCATTTTAAAATCATTGATTTTACACATATTCCTTAAAAACTTATCCAGATTTATAGAAATATTCAACTTTTGACTCTATATAATTTTAAACTATATAGTTGGGAATGTAGTCTAAATGGATATACATTATTTTTTTTCACAGCAGAGATTAGAGTGACTGGTAAAATTGCAAATGAATGGAAATATGTAGGCTTGGTGATCAAATTAGTACATGATTTTCTTGTATCATATATAGTACTCATGTATTTTCAGGCCAAGTGACTTTTCCACTGTTAACTGTTGTTAGAGGTTGGCATATAATTTAACAGGATAAAATAACAACTAAAAGTTGTATATGAACATGCCTGTCTTATTGCTTACATTGTGCTCCTTTTTATTAAAATTATGATGGCTTTCAAATTAGAATATAAACAAGCATAGTAGTCTCATGTTTAACATGAAGCTTCAAATATTTATAATCAATCTTAAAGTTACGTGACCAAGAGGAATGAATAATTTTACTTAAACACTAATTTGAGCCCTTCTTGAATTGCGACTTGTGTTGACAAATTTGGTGGTCTATGTGATACCTTATCTCACTTCTTTATGGTTCTTTTCTTGTCATATGTATATTTTATGCTTATTTTAGTCAAGATTGATTTCTAGTATACAGAAATTCCCCTAGACATTTTACCCTGAAATTCATGTGTTACAGGTAATTCCAAACATAGAAACATTGAAAGGACAACAGGGGTGAGTTTTATGTTTCTAAGAGTGTCCCAGGGCCCCAGAATTGATCCACCAAGGAATCTACTAATTCTGTCATCAGAAAGGTGGGGACTCAAGAAACCAATACTAGAACAATTTAGTTCAAGAACACACCTTCATAGCTGCAATAGGGAAAGCTGTCCACTGTCTCTCAACATCTGTAAAGTTCATGACTGAAGTTTGGAAGTCTGCTGTAGAAAAAAGGTTCACACCCATGACCATACTTGCCAAGAGAAGATACCCGAAATCATCAGTGAGATGTTTTCTGCCTTACGTATTTTCTTTAACTCTTGTGGAATGCATTTAATTGTCAAAATCTAATTTGCCTTCATAATTGCAGCTGCAATGGACTCTTGGGAATACAGATGAGTAAACTCTGCAATACAAGACAGTACACTATAAAAAGATGGGAGTGGATGCTGAGCGTTAATTTATCATATGCTACTGAAATGATGGAGTAATATTTAGAAATTTAAGAATTTGTAAAGATTTTAGGATGATTCTCCCTAATTGTCAAGGATCATCTAAGTACATACTTATTTTACAAGACTTAGGCTCATTCAAAGAATAAGTGAAAGAAGAGATGAAAACCTCTTCTTTTTATTGCTTTAGAGTAAAACGTTGCAGTCTTACAGCCAACCAGAGTATTTAAGGCCTTTAGAGTAGATTGCGAATATACCTGGAAGATTGTTTAGAAGGATGTAAGAACTTCTATGTATATTCATATTTCATCTCATCTTTTACATTTGCATATACTAAATGTGATGTATGACTAACATAATTTATGGATTTATTATAAAATATGCATTTATTTAAAAATAAATATTGAAGACACATGCTTAAAATACTGCAATAATAGTGATGCTTGACTAAAAGTATTTGGAGACCATTGGACTAAAACAACTTTGCTCAGCTATTTGCATCATTGAATGATTATGCTAACCTTCAACTACAAACTCTCTTTAAGGAGATTCTATATTTATTTTAGAAAAATATAATTTAAAACTTTTCAGGCAAAAGGATTATTCTTACCCTATGTGATTGAGACATAGCCTTTATTTAGTATGAGGCACTGCATTTTATTGCCTTCACAGAGTCTGATAGTAATGTGCACTGGTATAAAGACCTTGCATGACTTATGCCTGAAAAATAGCAGAGGAAAAAAATGAAAAGGAAAATGCTCTTCAGGCCTGTTTTATTTTCACACAAAAGTGACAAAATACAGAGCCTCCACTGCCTGATTTGTCAAGCCCACTTTCCAGCTCTCAATCAAACAAACAAGAACTTAGAGGCTATTCAGAGCTCCCTATTCTTTGGCAAATGCACACTCATCCCTTCCTCCTGGAGCTGCAGGTATTGTCTGCAATACACAACTAGATGTATAATGGCATCTTTGCAACCTTGGACTGTTCTCCAGGCCCTGGCCACCTACACTGAGCAATAAGGGGACAAAATTGAAGAAGCTTTTTAGCTTTTATAGCTTATTGATTTTTATGTTTTCTGATGTATTAGAGCAATTTTTCAAACGTATCCTCCTTACCTTGATATCTTGAGTGTGGAGAGAGGATTTCACATTTATTAGCTTTGCCTTGGTTGCCTTGGTTTTATATATATATATATATAGTCTCAGTGTTGCCTTGGTGTGTGTGAGTGTACATATATATATATATATATATATATATATATATATAAAATCTCAGTGTTATCTCAGTGATATAAATGGTATGGTATAAAAAAAACCAATTCTCAGAGTAAAATTCAAAGACTGTGTGCAAGTGTCACATAAAAAGCAGACAACAAGGAATATACCCTTTCCAACCAAGTAACAAAGATGGTTTAGAAAAGTACAGTTTCTCGACTGAAGTTGAACTCACAGATACACAATACTTTTCAAATAGAAAAGTTCTATCATAATGGAAAGCATATAATGTGGTAAATACTTTTTTTATTATCTCTGATCATCCGTGACAGCATTAAAGAAAGAAGTGCCTCAGAAATGTCTTCTCCAATGGGAGTTGTCTTTTCTTAGAACTCAGACATCGAGACAAGGTGTGGAGCTTTTCATGGTAAAAAAAAAAAACTCTTTGAAGTTATGCATTTTTAAAATAATTGGTGCAGAAAAATTTATTTTATGATAGCATATCTCACTGTCTCATACAAAAGAATTAATATTTCTCTCTATTTCAGAGAAAGTTTCTTGCTTTAAAGTTAAGAGTTTAACTTGAATAAATGCAATCTTTAAAATGGTTTAGAGTCAGGTTGAACTTTCTCATCTTTTTATTTTTTGGAAATTAAATGTTATCATGTATAATATCCAAAAATCTTAACAAACTACACTCATAATATATTTAAATAGAGAAGAAAACTAAAAATATCAAGGTATTTTTAGAAAGTCCAAGTCTTCCTGACCCCTGAAATCTTTTCTATTATTCTGACATATTGACAGGACTTTATTGAATTTTATTTTATTTTGGGACCTTTTTTTAATCCAACCATTATATTTTAAAATAACATTAAATTAAGTTAAATATATATTCCTGCTATAAAAATTACAATTTTAGATTTGCTCCCTACTTATCAGTGATCTAAATAAATCAGCAAATATCTAGTAAATTTTGATGAAAGAGTGGGAAGGGACTATGCACATAAATGACACTACCAAGTCCAGCATCATGTGACTTTGTTAAGGTACTAAGCCTTTTTGAATACTAGTTAGCTTATCTATAAATTGGGAAACATGAAACTTAAAGACAGGGCTGTTTTGATATTAAATAATATGACTTACATGAAACACAAAGCACCCCATCAGGGACAGAAAATGCATTAAAAAAATACAACACGTTTTCTTAATTGTTCCATCTCTTTTCTTAGGAATTTACTTGATTCATGAGGTACTACATTTGGAAAATGAGTCTAATGACTATTAGGTGTGGTGAAGATGATAGGAAGTAGGAGTGAAGGGCTTTAAATTCTAGGGAAAGAAGTAGGAGGGAGCTCTCTAAAGGAAAGACATGAGAATAAGGGATCCTAGAAGGAAATGTGATACAAAGAATTGGATAATTTCAATTGCATTCAAATTTTATCTAGGACTTACCATGAGCTTTCTTTTCACATGTTTAGAAGTTTTTATAGAAGCTGTATGGCGTGGAGTTTCTGTGACAATGTTTCATAAGCATCTCTTTTTTTGTTGTTCACTGGTTTATTCTTCCAAATGAGCAATAAGCTATTTACTAATCAACATATCTCTAATGATATATATTAAAATGGAAATCCTATCATTGTTTGAAACCTAAATGAAAAAAAAATTCATTAAGGCACATTTGATCTGTGTGTTTTAAACAAACTTTCTGATGTAATGATAGATTCATTTTACTTTTGTCCCCCCAAACATGTAAACAACAAAATTGTCAGAGAACACTTAATATTTAGCAAAACAGTAAGGAATGTAATAAAGAAGAGGGTCATCTTCAAAAGGAAATCTTTGGAGATCAGTTTACTGCAAATAAACAGTGCACACTCCTGATATACATAAATACTAATAACTAACAGGTATTCCAGAAATGGCAGATATAAGCATCTATTTTAATCATAATCTCGCTCTTGCCATCTTCAGATCTTCAGGATCAATGGACCTCTTTATGTAATTTCCTTATCTTCTGAAGATATTGAAAGTTTTCCATTTTAATTAGCTCACTTATATTTTCTGGCAAAAAAAAAACAATCTACCAGAGTAGAATATGCCCCCATTAGTCCACTTTAATGAAGCAAGGTAGGGGTCAGGCATGATGGGTAGAAAATTGTCACTGGAATTCTCAGCAGTGTTGTGAATGCTCTGCATAAAGAATTGGCACCCTTAGGCTCCTTATACAATGGGACGAAATCTCCATATGGTCTCCACCTCTTTTCCTATCCCAGATCTTCTTTTCATCCTTGAAAAACAACTGCAAAGCATTGCTATCAGTTCTGCTTTAGGAACAGAGAACAAAGATGATCTGACAGCCCCTTCTGTGATCATCCCACAACAGGTTTCTGGAGTCCAGCCCAGTCTTTGGAATTCTCAGCAAAGTTATAAGCAGTAGTAAAATCCACTTTGCCTGACCCTGATGGCTTTGACTTCAATTTTTTGACAAGTAAGTTTGTTTTGAACAAAGGACTGAGAGAAAAGGATTGAACTTGAAGGGAGCGAACTTTCTAATACATTGATTGAAAGTAATACAGCCTTGGGTAAACATTGAACTACTGTGCTGCTAAGATCACTAGCTGAATGGATTATCTGCTAGATGTACACTGGTTGTATAAACTATGGCTTTTCAAGTATGGTTTAGCTTGAACTTTCTTAAACAGAATCTGTAAATCATCTCCATTTCTTTTACTGCTTACTTTTACTTCATCTTGTATCATTTGCTTTTCATAAATTCCCTCCTTCCCATTTTTCTCAGGAAATATACCACTGTATAATATTAAGTGTCAGATAGTTTATGGTCCAAGCTGGAATACATTTGCCAGTGAAAAAGCATGAGGTAGATAATATACCAGTCAGAGCTCTGGAGCAACAGGACAAACAGACATAAACTGGGATATCCTGGGCATACTGAGACATATGGTCATGTTAATTTATTACACATTGTATGTCTTCTATTAAGAAAGATTAAGGATTTTGGCAGTAATAAGTATGGATATAATTATTTAAGACTAATTTCATTTAAAGGATCTTCTGTCATGGTGGACTGGAGCAAGAAAAGCTCAAATTTGAGGTAAAAAATTTGGCTTCTGTTCTGATTCTGACCTTGCCCTAATATGAATGGTGGGTTAAATGTACTTAATAACATCTGCTCTGACTATTCAGCACTTAAAATTGTTAGAATTAAATGAGATAATATATTTGAAAATATTTTATAAACTGTATAGCACCATCAAAATTTAAAGTATTATCCATTATGGACTGATGGCACTACCTTAGAACACATATATTTTAAGAATGTAATTCTTAATAAAGGAGAAAATTTTGTTCTTATAAGATCTAAAGTTTATATTACCAATAATAATTCTATTTGGGGGAATATTCTCTGTTGATTCCCTAGAGTCAGTTTTATAAAAGTAGAAACAACTTATTGATTTACAGCTCTTAAAGATCTTATGCATTATCAACCTCTCTCAAACTAAATACAAGGGGCAGGGAAATAAATTACCAGAATTGCAGAAAACTGTGAAATGGTCATATTTGTATAACTTCAAAATAGCCCCAGGAACTAGACCTTTAAAATTATGTATTTTTAAACACCAACATACAGCTAAACTTTACTATGTATACTGTTACATGACTGAAAAGATACTTATTGAAATTTCCAAATTCCCATAATGGGTGGAAGGGGGAAAAAACACAGTGAAATGAGTAGGACATTTCATATTCCTGTTTTATGAAGGCTTAGCTTTGAAGTAACTGTATGGGATACTTGGTATTTTTAATCAGTATTATTCAAGAAGTCACGAGAACACAGTATTTTGTGAATACCGAATATTTCCTTGCAAGTATTACAAGACTTAAATGAACCTTGTTTACTAGAAAGAGAGCACAGTGTCTTCAGAGTTAAGATATACCTATCATCACTCTAGTATATTATAAATTTCACCTGAATTTCAGTTATAAGCATCCCTATGAAAGTGCACTGTTTTGTTAAAATAGGAGTTGAGTGTTCTGGGAACTTTCTCCACTGATAAAGACACCAACCTTTGTTTCAGATACAAATAAAAAGTTTGTGTGTGTGTGTGTGTGTTTTCATGCCTATAGAACTGAGGAAGGGAGGGAGAGCAGAAGGGCAGGTAGCAGAAATTTTTTATTACATTCTTTGGGATAGAATATGGAAATACAAAGGCCCTTGTTCTCGAACAGCTTGCATTCTAATGCAAGGAAACAGATAGTGAACATGCAAACAAATAAATTAACATGTTGCTTTTGACTGTGTAATAAACAAAGACAGAAATCAACAAAAATAAGTCACACGGAGGGCTGAGGATGAATTGGGTGAATTTAGAAAAGAGGGTCAGGGAAGGCTTCTCTGAGGAAGTGGCATTTTAGCTTAGCTTCAGAGGATGGAATCGAACCTGCTATGTAAAAAGCAGTGTAAAATGTAAGAACTCTCATGACATGAAACACTTCAGGGTGTGAGGAATTAAAAAAAAGTGGATTCAGGAAAGCAAGACAGAGTGTATAGGATATGAAACCGGAGAGAATGACGGGTCAATCCCACTTTCCTCAGTAGTTTGCAAATAGGGGCATGCAGTGCCATGCCGCTTGCTTTGGGGACACTTGAAAAAATATTGTTGTCAGAGTTAATAAGGGTGGGATCCACTGACACTTAATGTACCAGGGACCAATGATGCTAACCACTCTGCAGGGCACTGTCTCTCATGATGCAGAACTTTCTTACTCAAAATGTCAATAGAACCACAACCACCACTACCCCCGCCTTACAGAAAAATACCAATGGGCTTTTAATTCATGATAAGGAGCTTTAGATTTTATTCTAAATGCATTGGGAATAAGTATAACTGTTCAATCAAGGGTGTGACATAAACTGAACTAAATTTTTAAAAATAATCTGGTAGCTATGTGGGAAATGGATGGTGGAACAACAGTAGTAGCAACATTTTAGGGATTTGGAGGAAAATGTTTATTTTTCTAACTGGAATAACACTATGTGCCATAAGTTTCTTCCTATGAAATGAGACTACCATATTTCTCCATTCCTCCAGCTGAATGTTTGTTTATGTTACTGGAAAATATGAAGAATATTTGCAAATAATGAAATGCTATTTTAGTTCCTATTTTTATCATCTTTGGGATTTCCTTATCACCATTGCCCTAAACACAAACCTAATGCTGAATTAGATAACTTCAGTCCTTACTCCTTCCCAAATTAAATAGAAAATGCTAGTAATTTGTATAAACCTCAGAGGTTAATTTACAGTTTTCATTAGTATTTTTAAAAGCCAACATTAGCACTAAATTTTCAGTCAAACAACACATAACAGTTTAACCCTATGATTTATATGAACATTTCTGACAGCTGTGGCCTGAGACATATAGCTGAGAAAATGAGACTTCCATCACAATAGAATACCTCTTGTGCCTACTAGAGTGATTCTAAAACCTTGCTTTCTACATTGAGATATTGAGCAGTAGGCTGAATGTTAGACTGTAGGTAATCACCCTCTCTTTTAGCTTCTGGCCCCACTGACTACTCTATCTATACATCCAAGATATCATGTCATTACCCATTCATTACCAGAACAAAGCTACTTCTTGCCTAGTCCCAATAAAAATATTTGAATCCAATTAATAACTTTTGTCCTGCTTAAGGAATTTTCCGGTAAAGACTACAAAATTGCCCACCTGGGGAGTAATATATACCAGCTGTGTGATCTGCTAAGGTAAGAGATCATTGTCAGATTACAAAAAAATACATCATAAACTCATAAAATTTTATATCAGGAAGGGACCATAGAAATCTTTTAATCTATTGTTGCAAGCATAAATATATGCAAGGAGAGTAAGCAAGAAAAATGAGTTGAGTGGGTCCTAACTCACTCCAGAGAATTAGGGTTCTGAAAACTGAAGGGCTCACCCCTTCTGAAGGCAATCCATGTTCAGTGTGGTTGTTACCAAGAGCAATAGGAAGAGGGACCCAGGAAGATAGCATCTGCTGATGGATTTTCAAAAAAAGTTGGAAATCCAGGCTTTTTTATGAGCAATTACTCAGTTTTGGACTAAACAAAAAAAATGAGAATGCCAGTTTAAAATCTCTGATAGTCCAACCTCCTGATTTCACAGAGATGATAAGTATGTTCCTCAGGTAAATAGAATTACTGATGAAACCAGAACTAGAATGAGAGATGTCCTGATTTTCAATCCAGCTGTCTTTATGAGTGAATGAATTTCCCTTTTTATCTACTGTACAATGTGACCAACTGAGTCACAGCAAACATTCCATGCCTGCATTTTCAGCTGACCAGGACAGATTTGTGTAGCAAAGGCTAGCATGACAGGATCATCAGTTCTTTATTCACTGGCAAGCTGAAATTTACTGGGAGTATCAGAAATGTGGTTGATCCACAAAGAAGGAACAAAATGTATATTTTAATTTCAAGGTGTTTTGGGATGGATATTTATTAAAAGTTACAGAAAAATGTGTTTGAGATAGGGTGTGAAAAATGGGATCATGATACATGTATATGGATCAGTCGAATGCAAATAGATGTTGATTTATCATATCCAAGAAGCTTCTAGATGTATGGACAAGTTTGAAGAGAAGTGTAGCAGTTTAAGATTATTGTATGAATCCCAAAAAGAGAAAGATTATGCTTATAAACTAATCTATTCCTCTGGGTATGATACCCCTTTGATTATCTTAAATTAAACCATGGGGTCTTTGATTAGATTAATTGATAAGATTGCTTTGGGGCTTTTGATTGGACTAAGTCAGTGAGGCATGATTCAGGTTGAGTTCCTGACTCCTTCCTGGGTCTGATATAAATGGACTCACATGGACAAACAGACAGAGGAAAAAGGCAGCAAGCATATTTCATTCTGCAATGTGAGAGAGAAAGGATTGCTTAAGCACAAAGCCCCCAAAAGGCTGGGCTCATGGAGCAGTTCAAGAGGATACCAGGCCTGCTATAAGCCTGATAGCTTATAGCTAAACTTGGAAAGAGAGCAGAACAACCAACACTGATATAGAAGGCCTGAAAAGAGATAAGCCCTATGCCAGCTTGCAGCTGAAATTCGGAAGAAAGTGGAACTGCTGAGCCTAAGAGAGGAAGTATGGAGTGGAAGGCAAAGACTGGGCAGTTTGCCATCATCTTGCTTCAACACATGGCAGCTAACTTTGGTGAGAAAGCACTTCTTATGGTGCCTTGATTTAGACTTTTCATGGCCTTGGAACTGTAAGCGTTTATGCCAATTAAATCCCTACTATAAAAGCCAACAGATTTCTGGTGCTTTGCATTGGCAGCTTTTTGGAAAATAAAAAACAAGAAGTAAGTGCCAACTTAGCCAGTTTAACATGTAAGTCAAATATGGTAGCAGTTATTAAATATCTATTCAGGAGAAGGTCATTTTAAAAGATATTTTGAATAGTTGTGAATACTATTTCAATAATGCTAATGATAAAATAATATATTCATCATCTGCATGAATCACAGAAGTTGAAGCACAGTGTGACTCTCTGCTCAGGGCATCACAGGACTGATATCAAGGTGTGGGCAGGGATATAAGGAAGAAGCCACTTCTAAGGTCATTCAATTGCTGGAGAAATTCAGTTTTTTTGCTGTAGTAGAACCGAGGTCCCTGCTTCTTTCTGACTGTCAGCTGGGAGCTACTGTCTGCTCCTAGAGGCTGCCCACATTCCTTGCCATGTGGCCCCCTTCATTTTCAAAACCAGTAATGGAGAATCTTCCTCTGATCAACTTCCTTTCACTTCAAATCTCTTTTTTTGAGGAAAAGCACAGTCCCTTTCAAGAGCTCACCCGATTAACCAGGTCCACCCAGGATAATCTGCCTAAGTTCTACTGATTTGGGACTTTAATTACATCTGCAAAATCCTTTCACAGAACCACCTAGATTAGTGTTTGATTGAATAACTGGAAGGAGATATAGTGTAGGCCAGGGGCTGGGAATATTATGATCTTTCTCAGAATTCTACCTACCAAAGTTAGAGAGATATTATTTGACATGTTTTAACTCTGTTTGCAGGGTTAAGAGTACTCAAATAGGGACTCTGTGAAAAGGCACAGAGAAGACAGAGTAAGCCATTACAATTGTCTAGAATAAGGAGAATGGTGGCTAGAACAATGTGGGGACCAAAAATTTAGTCAGAATTGTCATATTTTGAATACATGTTTGAATGTAGAAATGTTAATTATTTGATGATTAGGTCTGGGTGGAAAAGGAAGAGAATTTGTAAAGATGATAACAAGGTTTTCGACCTAAGCAAGTAAAGGAAGATAAAGGCAATTAACTGAGAGTGGGCAGTGGGGAGGCTGAGGAGGAGTAGACTTGAACTGGGAGATCAAAAACCCAGTTATGAATATGTTAAGTACAACATATCAATTAGACATCCAAGTGTAGATGTGAAATAAAGAGTTGGATATATGTACCTGGAGTTCAGGGGAATGTATTGATACAAGTTATAAATTTTGGAGTCTCTAGATAATCTTTCAGGCAAGAGAGGTGAGATCACCAAGAGATACTCTGTTTGCCCCTTCAGATTCGTTATGCATCCTTTTCTGCTCTACTTTGTGCTACAGGAAATCAACTTCTAAGGAGCAAAGCTGAGACTCTCAATTGAATATAGCCATTGGAAGAATTGGGAGGACATAGAGGGTTTGAGGAGAGAAAATTTAGGGTAATAATTCTCCTGCCATCGTTGTTATATTCCTACCTCACTATGGCTCTGGGTGTGGCTATGTTTCTCTATCTGTTGATCCTACTTTAGTAGTGTGCTTGCAAATGTTGAACAACTGGCTTTCTCAGAGAAAAAGCCCTGATTTATCAGATTTACCAATTTCTATGGTGTAAATATTCACACCATGGCTGAGTTGGGATATTGTACAATAGCAAAACATCACACAGAATCATTTAGCCAAACCAGTCATAAATTACCATAAAGGCATAGATAATGGGAAAATATAGCATAATAACTAGGCAGTATTATGTTTTGAGTATTTTTCCTTTGATTTTAATATAATTCATTTTATTGGAAGTTTATATACTTTCATTTTTAATAATGGCTGTTTAACAACCAGCTTGCACAATTCCTGGATTTTAAACATTGGCTTTTGTAGCCAGTATGAGCTGGCATCAGCTCACCACTGTTCAATTTCCACATCTCTAGCACTCTATAGAATCTATTAACAACATTCCCTGCCATGCCCCTTACATATGTGTGCAAAGCCTGCCTGCTAGAACTAGTGTGTGATTGATCTGTCAGTGTTCCCTTCATCCTACCTCTGTAAACAATTCCATCTTTGACCTCTTTTTAGTAGACCCTTGAATATGCCTGAGAAAATCCTAACTGATCCACAGATGGCATACAGACAAGAGAAGCATTCCAAGAATTGAGCCCTGGAATATTTTTAAATTAAGAGTTTGGAGAGATGAGGAGGATCTAACAGAGGAAACTGAAAATAAGTACTTGCAACAAAAGTTACGAGGTATTCTGGAAACCAAATAAAGATAGTGTTTCAAGGACAAGAGGGTTAGCAACTTTGTCAAATGCGTTAATTGTATCAAGAAATAAGGGGAATGAGAATTGACCATGGGGTTCTTCAATGTAGAGGGAATGGAGCAATTGATATGCTCAGTTTTGGTGGAGAGTATAGGCCCAGTGAAGAAAAGAAGTAGGTTAGCATTTAGGAAAGAAAATGAA
>JAQZBX010056725.1:0-18129 GCA_029593785.1 Cabassous unicinctus
TGGGTAGATTTACTCCTTTTGGCCCTTCTCCAAGTTAGGTGCACCCCAGGATCCACAGGCTACTCTCCCTTTGAAATTCTGTTTGGGTGGCCACCCCCAATCATCAGGCTTCCAGGGGAGGCCAACCTAGATTCCATTCTCCAGCAGCTTGGAGGAACTCTAGCTGAAATACATAAAACTGTCCTGTCCCAAAACCTCATCCCCTTGGGACAGCCAGTGCACCCTCATCAGCCAGGGGACCAGGTCTGGGTCAAAGACTGGAGGAAAAAACCCCTCCAGCCTTCCTGGACAGGCCCACATACTGTAATCCTTATAACTCCCACTGCTCTTAAAAGTTGCAGGTATCACCCCCTGGATTCATCATTCCAGGGTCAAGAAGGTCCATCACGATAAGGAGCAGAACAGCTGGGCAGCCCAACCCGTATCCGACCACCCCCTGAGAGTGCGAATCACCCGAGATCCTCAAGCACCAACCTCACTGAACGCCAGCTGAATGAACCCCTGCTCCTGGTAGGGCCTGTGTTTATGCGGCCTGATCGCCTTGGTGTTTGGAATTGGACTCGGGGCTGTGGCCCCCATGGACTGGACTGTTGTGAATAGAACCCTAATTGCCTTAGGCTGTTTTTCCTATTCTTCTTCAGGGCTGATGCCAGTTCCCAGCCCTGCTCCAGTTGTTACAAGACTGCCCCTCTCTCAGCAACAGGTAGATTGAAACAGCTCGCAGGGAAATACCAACCCTCCTTTTCCTTTACCCACCGTACCTATATGCCGACAGAATGTTATAAGTTATCCGAAGCCTCAGTTTGTGAGGAAAGGAGGTACGTGTATCTTCCTGGGAGAAGAGTGCTGTTATTATGTTAATAAGACAGGAATAGTCACTACCAAAGTAAAAGAACTTAGAGATCAAATCCAAAAGAGGAAAAACCACTTAAACGAGTTCTGGGGCTGGAACTTCGGACAGTGGGCCTCTTGGCTTCTGCCCCTGGCCGGACCCTTATTCATCTTGCTTATAGCGGCCATCTTTGGCCCATGCCTGATAAAGGGACGCATCAGGTTCTTGAAACAATGATATCACGCATAACTATCACCAAGATTCTAGCCCTAAGGAGATACAGTCCCCTGAGTACAGATGATGCCCTATGGGAATTATAAGGGCATCAAAGGGGGGAAATGATAAGGAAAAGTCACTGCAGCCCTCTCCCTCCCCCTTTTCTGACAAGAATCTCCTGCCTTAGAACTGAAACCTGCACTTCTGGCTCCCAAACACTTCCCAAACACTTCTCTTGTAATTCATACTATATTAAATGGATTTGTTTAAAGCTTTTGAAGTTATTTTACCTCAGATTGAAAAGTGAATAGCTTTTGCATTGTTCATTATAAGGTATACAGTGTTCATGGATACAATTTACATATTTAATTTCTCCTTCATGTTTTCTCTTTTAAGAAGATACTGTCTACCACAAAGAAACTTCAGCAGTACCAAAAAACTGTTTTCCTAATAAATTTACAAAAACCTATGATCCCCAATGCCATCAAGATTATCTTCCTGTTACCATTGTTAACACCACCTTAATATAATCACACAGTTATTGTAACACTAATGTTCCCACCCTAAGAATATATTTACTTTCAACAATGAGGGTGATTCTTTAAAAAAAAACAAAAAACTTCAGAGTGGTAAATGCAACATGGATCTCTGCGTGTATTAAGTGTCTGAAATAGGCAGCAAATACTGCATTTAGCATTATTTTATAAACTATTGTCCCCTTGGTAGCAAACATAAATCTACACATTCACAATAATCCTAGGAAATAAAAACTGTGATTATGTACATTTTTTATGACAAACTTGTTTTTTTAAAAAAACAGAAGTTTAACACCCTGTTAAAAATTCTGATCAAAATAAAATGTGACTCTAAAATTTTAAACATTGTCAAAATAACATCACATTTAAACTTTTCCACAGTTTACACAAGTAAAGTTTCCAGTTTTGGAATATATTTTTCCATTGTGAATTAAATACAAATATATAGAAAATGTTAATTTTCATAAATGTACATATTTTAGCACCTCACTTGTTACAAAGTGAAAGAACAAATTATTTTGTAACAGTTTTAAATTAAAGGTATCCTTAAGAGTTTTATTAGAATAGTAAAAGTTGTCAGGTTTGAACATTATGTTTAAACAGGCCTTTATTTATCACAGTGACAAATTAGTAAAATGGTAAGAAAAAGACTTAACTTCCAAAATAGCAACAGCTTTGTTGGTTTGTTGGTTTGTTTTTAAACCTTTGAGAATACGAAGCACAAGAAGCCATAGAAGTCATTCTGATAAGGAACAGACTCTTTGTCCTTTATATATTATTTTAAAAGGACTTTTATATCCTTCCACTCAAAACAGATCAACAATTTAAGAAAACTGTGTTACTTTAACAGAAAGAAAATCTTACTTTAGTTTTGTCTCAGTACACCATTACACAAATAAATAGACCATAACAAGCTGAGGTGGCATCGGACAGGTTTCTCTGCTATGAAGTTACTTTTTATCGATATCAACTCATAGATTTCTACTTAATAATGGCTTCCCAGAATCAGCCACTTACATTGAAATTCCTCAGTTTAGAAAATGTTTTTACAAACGTCCTAAAACCTATAATTTCCTATAACTTCTTATAACCATTTATAACCGTATAGACTAGTTACTTCACCTTAAGGCAAATTTCACCTTCAAATAAGCTTATTAAATTGCAGTCAGCACTGTAAAAGTGTGGAAATGGATAGAGTTGATGGTAACACATTATAGTGAGTAGAACTAATGCAGCTGGTCTATAAATGGGATTGTGGCTGAAAAGGGTAATCTAGGGATGTAAATGTCAATTGAAAGAAAGCTAGAAAATAATCTAGGGACTGAATAACATAATGAACCCAGAGGTGGATGAGAATTGTGGTTAATAGTACAAACACAAGAATGTCCTTCTATGAACTAGAACAAATGTACTTCACTATTGCCAGGTGGTAAGAATGTGGAGAAGCATGGGAAAAATACAATTAATGTAATCCACAGACTATAGTTAAGAGCCATTCAGTAATATTTTTGCATCAGTGCCAAAGATGTACTGTGTATGGAAAAAATATACCGAATGTATGCTATAGACCATAGTTAATGGTAAGAGTCTGATGATATTATCTCATAATCTGTAACAAATGTTCCACAACAATGTGGTGTATTGGTGAAGGGGTGTTGTATGGGAATTCCACACATGTGCATGATTGTTTTGTAGGTTCACAACCTAATAAAAATATATTTTTAAAAAATTACAGTCAGCAATAAGCAAAATTTACTTCCACAATTCTACAACTTTCCATAACCTTTCAGGTCTTGTCTTACATATACCTGCCCTCATGAAAATCAGTCATTTTATCTTAGGACAAAAACACACTCTCATAAACAAGCTTATCAAGTTTACTTCCAAAACCTTTTACTACTTTCAATGTCCATTTAATTTTCATCTTACATCCCTCATTCTGTTCTGTGAAAAACTAGCCATATCACTTTAGGACAGAACTACATTTTCTTCAGCAAAATATATTGTGCACATTTCACACACTTACATATTTCATACTCAAGTTACCAAAAAATCTTTGAACTACTTTCATGTATCCTACAAAACATTTATTTTTTTGTAAAAATAATAACTTAATTTCATTAACCACAAACTTACTATATTTATCATCTTAAAAATCTAATAAATATAATACTAATTTTTTATTGGAATCCCTGTAAATCTAGGGAGATTATACCCAAATAGAATAAAATTGAAACCATGATAGTTTATGTAAGAAATGTTTTTCCCTCTTCCTCTATAGAGGTTAAAACCTCTTGGTTTCCATAATATTCTAAAATTATGAACAACCTCAAAAGCATACTGACTATCAGGCTCTGGAGAATATATAATAACTGTTTAATTTGTTTCAGTCATAATTTAGAAAAAACCTTTCATAGCTTTCAAGGACTTTTCTTTACTTACTGAAATTTGGCAACTGAATTATTAATGACTCTCACCCTAAGGGTTAAAAAATTTTAATTGGGGAATTACAGGACAAACTATGCAAAATCAAGATTTATTCTATAACATTCCCCCTGTCCTTATCATTCTTTATTTCCAGGCCTAGTAGACAGAATTCTAAGGTAAACTCACATTTTCCTGAAGGAGACCCTCACAAGTTTCCTGGGTTCTTTTTTGCTCAGCACAGAGAACTGGAATCCACGCCAAGGGTTGGTCACACAAGGGAAAGAGTTTATTAAGCTAGCAGAGGTCTGGAGACAGGTGAAGTCTCAAATCAGACTCCCTGAACAGCAGAAGTAGCAGCGTTATGTTGGCTTGGGTAGGGGAGGAGTTCAAAGGGTTGGGTTACAAGATTGGCAGGTTGGGAGGAGTTGAATCTTGTGCATGCTCTATAGCACTACATGCTTTAACATGCATGGTCATACATTGCATATACAGAAATTAGCGTCAAAGCCTGCCCAGAGGTGGAAAATTTTACTATTATGATGAGCTAAAGCTCTGTTAAGTTCTTTCTACTACCCTACTGAGTTTGCTAAAAACTGGAAAGTCCTAGTTCGTGGGTATCTAGATTTTGTAGTTAGCTTCTGACTACAGCTACTAACTGTTCTCTATTTTGAGTTGTTTAGTGTGGCAGTTTGAGATTATTTCTATGAATCCCAAAAAAAGAAAGATTATATTTGTAAACTAATCTGTTCCTCTGGGTATGGTACCCTTTGGTTTCATTAAATTCAGTTGAGAGGACTTTTATTAGCTTACTTGATAAGATCACTTTAGGGATTTTGATTGGACTATGTCAGTGAGATGTGACTCAGGTTGAGTTCCCACCTGCTTGCTGGGTCTGATATAAATGTACACATAGGCAGACAGACACAGAAAAAGGGAGCTGCCATGTTTGATTCTGCCATGTGAGAGAAAAGACTGCATGAAAACAGAAGCCCCAGAGAGGCTCAAAGAGCTGAGGCCCAGAAAGAGACAAACCCTATGCCTAGATGCTCACAGCAGAGCTCTAAGAGACAGTAGATTCTGGAGGGGAACACAGAGACCTCTGCAGAGATTGGCAGCCATCTTGCTACACCACGTGGCAACAACACCAGAATCAACAGTAGCTGACTTTGGTGAGAAAGCAACTCTGCTGATGCCCTTGGTTTGGACATTTCATGGCCTTGGAACTGTAAGCTTTTACCCCAAATAAATCTCCTTTATAAAAGCCAACCGATTTCTGGTACTTTGCATCAGTACCCCTTTGGCAAACTAAAACAATTAGCCATTACTGCAAGGCTAAGATTAGTTTAACAGGGCTTAACAGAGGAAGACAGAAGTTAGGTGGGAAGTAGTTCTTACAAGTGTTACTTACATTCCCATCTAACCAAACCTATCTCTTCCCCCATAGCTCCCTCAATCAGTTTTAATGAAAGCCTTGAAGTCAGTCAAGGTTAAAAGACCCTGGGGGTAGGATAGGGTATAGAAATGTTGTGGAGGAATTCAGGAAAACCTTTTCAGTTTTTTTCCCTTCCAACAGTTTCTTTAGTCAGATTTCTATATGACCTTTTTATCCTACTTGGCTTTTCTAATTTGGGGCTCCAGGAGTACCCATTTACATGTATATATGTATGTATGTATGTATATGCACTTATTTAATGTTTTGCAATTTGAATAGAGCTCTCTTATGAATTTTAATTTGATATTACCATCTGGAGGTATGAAGATATTCATTGAACAGACACAAATAGAAAGTTAGACATGCAAAATAGAAACGTAAAACTCACTAATTTGACCAAAAATTCTCACTCTTTTTGGTATGGTTTGTCTTTGGGTTTTCCACCATTCCATGCCTCTGGTTTTTATACCTTTTAAGACCTCCTGTGGGATCAGTGTTGCCTACAATACATAAGCTTGTTCTTGGAAACAATTTTATATTTTTAAAAAATTGGAGAAAAAATGCTGGGCATTATTTACTTAACAGTTTTTAGCAAGAGAGCTATATGCAGGAGACTAATTTTGGATTTAATTCAGTAGTAAAGCTCCCCTCTCCCTGGGCCCTTTCGTTTTAGGTTTATGTCCCTCACCACCCAGCTGTTCTCAGGGGTTTTCCCCGGGGGGGGGTCTAGGACAATGCCTTTTCCAGTGTCCTTCCTTGCAATATGCACATTGATTGGGTCATAGTTTAAGAATTTCTCGAGGGGTGGAGGTTGGTCCCAGGGGTCTTACCTTTTTGTGGCAGTCTTGTTCTGATTGTTTTCAGTTCATTAGAGCTTTGGCTAATGTCCTTTGCCTTCTGAAGTGCAGGTTTTCTTGTACTCAGTTCCTGTTGTGATAAACTTTAAAGACAATGCCACTAATCTAAAGACAGGCTCTTCTAGACCCCAGTTAATTTTGTTGCTTCTGAGTAATAAAGATCATATTTTAAAGTCTGATGTTTTCTTCTAGACTCTCTGGATCTATATTAGTGTATTGCCAATAGGCTGTATAAATTCCTTCCAGGAAAGAGAAGAGAATTTCTTTTGGTTCTTTTATTACTTCACTTATCTTTTTTAAGTTTATAGTTTTAGGGACCCCTTTTTGCTCTAAATTAGCCCAGCCCTCAGCATCATTAGCTTTCTATTAGGTTCCTTACTGGTGCTGCTGCATACCCTGAGTTGTCAGGATTTTTTCTGTTTCTTATCTGTTTCCTGCTCTGTTTCTTCAATACCTTTCTCCCTTCATCTCCTGTTCTCAAGGTGTTCCGAAAGGCCTTAACACAGTCCAATTACAGGGGGGAGCAATTACGCTTTTTGTTTTCTTTGGGTATTTTTTATAGTGCGGGCTATTACTTTCTCTGGTATATAAATCTGACAGGGGGGATGGGGTAAATATGTAGACAAATTCTTCATCTATTCCTAGAGGCATTTCCTAGAGGAGTAGAGATTTTTCCGGCTCAGCTGCTGATTTTAGAGAGCCATCTTGGCCGAATCGAGATGCAGAGTTCTTCCCTGTACAACCATACTCCAACCATTTTCCTCCTGATTCTAAGTTATATTGAGGACAACTTTGTTACAGAAAATACCTATTTTCCAGTTTTCCAAAATACAGCCTAAAGGTCTACATTTAGGAATGATAATAGAATTAGAATTTCACATTTTAAAGAATTTCAATAGCCGATAACCAACTAGGAATACTTGTGTTGCGGATTTTCTCTAGATTCTTGGCTAAGCTACAGAAAGTGAATTTTAAGTGTAAGCCAGTTTATTTAGGCCAGTAATTTATTAAGGGAGGGAGGGAAGAGAAATTGGAGAAAATAACAGATTATGGGTCCCAGGTAGAGAGGAAAGGGGCTGAAAAGAGATAAAGAGGGCTGATTTACAGACCACAATTCCCCATTACAGATTACAAATGCCCGGGTTTTACTTGTGTGCTGTTCCAGGTAGGGGGAAGAAGGCAAGAGCAGGGGATTTTTGATTTGGTGCTTGCCTTTTAAACTATTAACTATTCCGCCCCTTTGCTAATGACAGGGGAGGAGTCCCAGCTTTTTGCTGTTTTGATTGATTATCCCACCCCTCAGTCCCCCGGGAGAGCCCAATGAGAAGGTCCCTGGAGACTATCCGGGGCTTCTCCTGGCTTCTGGAGGAAATCTCGTTCCAAATGGGGTTTTTCGCAAGGGTCTTCCAGCAGCCATCTTGGGGGGTATTGTGGCCACGCGTTTTTCTGGCAGGTTCCAGATCCGTCTCTTTATTCCCTAACTAGCCTGACACCCTTGAGCAATATAAATTCAGTTAAACTATAATTTAGCAGTTTAGACAGACACTGAACACTTACTATACCTAAGTAACACACACCATTTAATGAACAGACATTTAACACTTAATATATTCTGGGTTACTTTTTAGGAGTATACTCAACAGACACACCCAAGGTTCAGGAGTATACCTGACAGACAAACTCAAGGTGAGAACTTGAACCCCAAACAGAAGGGTACCCAGAAAACAAGGAAAAGGTAGAGAGATCAGAGCAAGGGGAATTGTTCTGGAAGCAGGACCCAAGGCCTAGAACCAAGGTCCAAGGGGACCCTAACCACCAAACTAACTTCTGATGCACTTCTGCCTTTGTCACCCACTTACCCAGTCAGATGTGTGGAACATGGGGCTGGAACCATTTTTCTCTTTGAAGCTTTAAAACGCCATAGGGCATGGAGTGCCAGCCAGGTAGGAAAAACATAATTATTGAGCTTTCAGACCAAGAGGGTCTAGCAGCCACTAAAAGCTTGATTACCCTGCTTACCTCTCTCCCTGGAGCACCAGAAGCTCAGGCACTTGGACTCATTCAGGGACCCCTTTGTCCTTAGTGCCTGCTGGGTCACCAAATTGATACTGAGCAAAAGGGGGTTCCTTCCTCCCAATGCACTTTAAAGACCAATTCCTGAGACACCAAGGTTTCAAAGAGAGAAAGACTATTTTTTTGCTCAAGCAAAGGACAGTCGCCTTAATAGCCCAAAAATCTGCCTCCTGGGAACTGCAGAAATTCTAATATTTTATAACATCAGGCTCAGAAGTTTATGCTAATGAGCAATTGGGGTAGAGCTGGCACAAGTTCCTTCATCAATAAATATTAAGGGGATGAATAGAATAAACAGGATGGGGGTGGGCACCAAACCAGGGTGAGTCACAAGGATCGGGGATAGGGGCATTCAGAACAAAGGTCAGTCACAAGGTTTTCATATGGATATTAAACAGAAGGGTAGAGTGGTTACCCTCCCAATAGTGAGCACACACTAGGGTGAGCCTAGTTTGGGAATAACCATAAACAAGGGTAAGGTCAGCCTAGAGTTAGCATCACAATGGTAAGCACACACAACCTATCCTGTTTTACAACTTTACAGCCTTATGATCACTAGACAGCCTCTTAATGCTTATTAATGAAGGAAACTGAGCCAACCCATGCCAATTGCTCATTAGCTCAAACCTGCCTGTCCTTGGATACTATAAAACTATAAGAATTACTGCAGTTTGGGGGGACAGATTTTAGGCCTTTAGGCCAGCTAAGCTCCTTTCTAAGGCTAGCTATAAAACTCTCTCTCTCTCTTTGAAACCCCAGTGTCTAAGGAATTGGTCTTTGAAATACACTGGACAGAAAAGAACCTTGATTTTGCTCAGTATCAGAAGTACAGGTTGACTGACTTATATGCTTATCTCAGTGAGATTTAAATGCTAATTTATGCTGATTCTACCTTCATTCATCCAGTAAACAGTAGGCCTAGGATTTGAACCCAGGCCCAAATGATCCCAATGCCAAACCCTATCCCCCCCAACGGTACTGCCTCCCACTGTTGCCCTGACTTTCCCATGATCGTGGTGACCCTACTTTTAAAGACAGGAACAAGGACACATGTTTAGGGAAGAGGACCTCTGGAGCAGAGAAGTAGGCTGATATTTTAAGTTGGACTTCCAGCAGGAAACACGGTGTTTGTGGTCACCACACCAGTCCAAAAGCTCTCCACAGTCAGAGCAAGTTCCACCCAGCCCTCCCGGGGCCACACCCCACCTTCTTTTGCAAAATCTATTCATCACAGTTCTTCCCTCTGTCAGCACAATCATTTTGCTCTTTAAATACCCAGCTTCCCGAAAAACAAAGCTGCAGCTCCTTTCTTCTGTGCCTCCTGTCCTCTCTTTCTCCTCCCATCCCCAGACCCAAAGGGCGGCCAGAGTGACTCAGCCTCACACGGGCCAGGGACTGGGCTCCAAACCCTGACACTTAAAATGACCCCAGCTTGGGCAAAATGCTGAGCCTTTCTTGATAACATTTATTCACAGGGCTGAAGGGAAGTCTGAAAGAAATAGGGCTGTTATGGGGATCAGATTAGTTAATATTTACAAAGTACTTAAAACAGCACCCAGCATAGCAAGTGTTTTATGTGTTTGTTAAATACACACATAAGGTATCCAGAAAAGTACTTACATGTAAAGATACCTAATGGTTAAAGGATATTTTTTAAAGGTAAAAAAAAGACGCTCATACAAATACAAAATGAAAATGCATCAAAGATTGTATTTAACTCCTTAATTAATGAGGGAACCAGTAGGATGTTATAACCAGTTCAAAGGGGAGTTCAAAGAACCACACATAAATAGGGGATCAGGAATATGGAAATTAATTTACAAATAATTGCAAACCAGGTCTATCCACAGCACCCTGTTTGTCTCTTACAGTTCCCTCTGCTCTCATTTCTTCTTGAAATCATGGATGACTAAGATTATATAAGAAGACAGATCCTAGAAGAATCTAGGACAACATCCTAAACTTTCTAGAGTAGTTTATTTCATGGTTTTGGCCTCCAGTATATGGCAGAGAAGCTAAACTACAACCCAGCTGCCCTGAACCCACATCACCCATCTACTAAAATAACCTTCCAAAATGACAGGACACCAAGTAGAGAGGTCGGGACTGGGCCTTTGGGCAGGCAGAGGCTCTCAAATAAGAGAACTGGTTACTTTGTGAGAAAGAGAAGAGGAAAGGGCAGAAGGAGAAGGTAGGCAGGGACACGTGGCCCGGCTGGAGGCCACAACATTTGGGTGTTTGGGACTCCTATTTGGAGAAACTTGTGGATACATCAATACTAACAAACTAGCTATAAAAAAGCAAAAACCTCTAAAATTACCTTCTCTGGCTCCCAACTAAATTGCCTTCTCCCTACTTTCCTGACAAATCCTGGAATTTTTGACGGATTTCTCCTGGCCAATTCCAGTCACTCCCCAAATCCAGGTCCTAAGAGAAAAATAGGTGGTTGATATAAAGAGGGGAAAAAAGCTGCCTTAATGCTTTGAAACCCCATGCATACATGTGCAATCTGCTTCAATAGATTGAGTTTGTCTACACAGGTGGTTTCCATCTCTAGGAAGGTATCAAACAAAATAGCGCTTTGGATAATGAAATGTTTACCACCTTCTGTGGTGATAAAACTTCCATGAGGGGAGCAGATGTAGCCCAAGTGGTTGAGCACCTGCTTCCCATGTACAAGTCCTGGGTTCGATCTCTGATACCTCTTAAAACAAGCAAACAAACAAACAGACAACAACAACAAAAAAACCCTTCCATGATACCATGGTTGAAACAGTGCAACAGTGCAATAGCATTAAAAAAAAAGCCAACAACAACAAAAATTAGTTCCTCTGTACATTTGTTGAAGATTGAAACCATATTCCCTGAATGTATTATACATAGATCCTTCTTGTACATGTTCCAGTCTTCATATTTATGTAAGAGAAAAAAAACAAGAGGACAAACAGCATATTAATAATTATCATAAAATGTTTTTAAAATATTTATATTGCTTCTATATACTTAAAAGAAATTCATATGGGATATTATTATTCCTGGTTTGTTATTAAAATTATACTCTGGGTAAGGCAAAACAAAGAGGCCAAAGTTTGCAACATAAAAACAACCTTAACATTATTTAGTGTAAAAAGGAATAAAGTTCTGATATATACTACTACATGGGTGAATCCTGAAGACATCATGTTGAGTGAAATAAGTCAGACACAAAAGGACAAACATTTGTTTGATTTTACTCATATGAAATACCTAGAATAAGCCAATTCCTAGAGGCAGAAAGATTACCAGTTACGACAGGGTGGGGGTGGGGAGGGACAATGAGGAGTTAATGCTTAAAGGGTGCAGAGTTTCTATTTGGGGTGATGAAAACGTTTTGGTAACAGATGGTTATGATGGTAGTACAACACTGTGAATGTAATTAATATCACTTAATTGTACACTTGAAAGTGGTTAAAACGGAAAAATTTTAGTTGTATATATGTTACAATAAAAAGTGTGTCTTTCAATGTGAAATAGCTATTGTCATGAAATACAAAACCTAAACATAACGATTTGTGTATAATTTTGGTAATAGATGAAAAGGAATGATATATTTAACTATACAAATATTTTTTCGCAGACCAATTACATGCTCTAAAATTATTCCCTGGCCCTACCCTCTCTGTTCAAGTCCAATCCCTCCAAAAACTATAGCTCACCTTCCTGGTTTCTGCTGGGCACCACCCAGGCCATCTCTGCTGCCAGCAAGCTAAACAGCAGAGAGAGACGGAAAGTGAGCCCTTTCCCAGGATGCCCAGAAATAATCAGGGTGATCATGATATCAACTACCAAATAAATACTTTTGATTGAAAACTGGATCATGTAAGGCTCTTGATGTACCTAGAATTTATTACATTATGTTGCTAAAGTCCCAACCAGTTAAAGAACACAGCAAGTTTTAAAATAAAATCCAGAAAAAACAAATTTGAAACCATGCCTCAACCTACATGTTGCAAAAATATAGGGAATCACAACGATCCTGCAGAATATATTTTCTTTCAGAAATGGAGCATTTTGGGAAGCGGGTGTGGCTCAATCGATAGAGCTCCCGTTTACCATATGGGAGGCCCCGGGTTCGCTTCCCGGGGCCTCCTTGTGAGGGCAGGCCGGCCCGTGCTGCACAGTGGGCTGATGCAGCAAGACCTCACAGCAAGGGGGAGATAAGCAGACACAGAAAAGAACACACAGCAAACTGACACAGCAAAACACAAGCAGCAAGGGGGGGCTAAATAAATAAATAAATAAATCTTTAAAAAAAAAAAGAAATGGAGCATTTTGTTCTGTGATCCTGGGTGAGGAAGACCCAGCTAGAGGGCAAAAGGCATTCAGTTCCCCACAGAGAAAACATTTGTCCCAGGAAAGATGGGGCACAGGACAGAAGGTTACAAGCCTCAGACAGAAACTCCCTTTTCACCCAACACCAAGAATGTCCTATCAAGGCTCAAAGAGAATAGATAACCAAAGAACAGAAAAGTAAGGAAAATTAGGATTAGTCCCCAGTGTAGTTTAGTAAAAAGAGTACAAGCTTTGAGCTAGTGATCTAGTCTTACCTCCCTGCACAGTGTTGGGCAAGTTGCTAGACATCCCTGGACATGTTTTCTCAAAGGGAAATTATAGTCATCTTACAGGGTGTCTTAGTCTGCAAGGTCTGCTGTGACAAGCATCACATGATGGATTGGTTTAAACAATAGGGATTTATTGTCTCAATGTTTTAGAGGCTAGAAGTCCAAAATCAAGGTTTTTCTCAGTCTGTAGCGTTCTGGTGCTGGCTTGCCTCAATCTTTGCGGTTCCTTGGTTTGCATCCCTGCCTCTGTCACATGGCAATCTACGTCATTCTCTGGTGTCTTCTGACTTCTGGCTTCTATTGACTGAGTGTGTCCAAATCTCTTCTGGTTATGAGGACTCCCATCACGTGAATTAAGGTCCACCCTGATGCAATGTGCCTCATCTAAATAGGATCTTTGAAAGTCCTATTCACAAATAAGTCCATAGCTTAATTAATAACACCTTCAAAGGGTCCTATTTACAAATGAGTTCACCCCCACAGGACCAGAGGTTAGGACTTGAACATGTCTTTTGTGAGGGACATGATTCAATCCATAACACAGGGCTCCTCTGCCAAGCAGGTGAAATAACACGAGGGAAGTAAACAGCTCAGAACCTGCCATGTGGCAAGCTGGCCCCAGGTATCATCCAGTCCATTTTCTCTGCCACTACCCCCACGCCCTTGAACTGTGGGTGAGCACAAAAGAGACCAGAACTATTAGTTAGAAGACCATATTACAAAGCAGCAGATGATCTTAGAATCCTATTATAATTTCCAAGACTACACAGATTTCCCAAAAGAATGGAAACAGAGCATTTGAATTGCTTCAACATGGCTTTTGACAGTAATAGAAGGTCTCAACTTGAATTGTCTTAAATTTACATAAGGCTTAACCGAGGATAAAATAAAGCAGAATCTAGAGACAAGTGAGAAGAATTAGAAAGCCTCACTCTTGACAACTCCCAGCACATACAGTCCCCTTCAGCCCCATGCACATACAGAGTCACACACACTCACACACACATACACACATACGTGCACATGCAGACTCACACACATACTCATACACACTCATAAAAATGCTCACACATAATACACTCAATCATATACTCACATGTCCATTCACATACACTCATACATACCTATACACTCATACACACTCTCACATACAGACTCACACACACTCATACACACTCATATACTTACATATACACACACATATAAACACTTACAGACACTCATGCACATGCCAACACACACTCAGGCACATTCACACTCACACACACACAAACCCATACAGACTCACATACAAACTCAAACTCACCGCACTCATGAACAATCAAACACTGGTGCACATTCATGGACACCCTCACACAGTCAAAATCACTTGTATACTCACGTATACATTCACACACTCATACACATTTACAAACACATACACATGCACACACAAAAAGTCACTCTTATAGGCACTCTCACACACCCCACCACACTCATAAATACACACTAGCATACATATACACTCGCTCATATATTCACTCATACTCTCATACACACTCACAAACACTCATAAAAACTCATACTCACATGCATTCATGCACAATTTCACCCACGTACTCTATAAAAACTCATGTTCCAAAAGCAGATTAGATTTCACAAAAATGATATTAAAAATGGCAGTCATCTAAGTTACCACATATTTTTAAAATTTTAAGTCATTAGTTAGGTAACTTACTGTATATGTTACTTAACAACCAAAAAGAGAATACTACAGTTGGCTTGCCTCTTTCATTTAATCATGACTAATTTTTTTTAACTGAATAGTATTTTCAATTAAGTACTTTAAGGTTCTGGGAAGATGGCATTGGACTAGGCAGGCAGGGCTCAACTCTCTCACAAAAACAATGAAGAAAGGGCCAAAAGCTGTCTGAATGACCTGCTTTGAGGGTCAGCAGACCAGGACAGTGCTGCACAACTCCCAGGAGGGTAAGGGACAGAGAGTCAAGAACCCAAAACAACAAACATGAGTTACTAAACCTCTGCCATAACCAGGAAGGGCTCCCATCCCCCAAACTCAAGACATTAAACCTGGATAAAACCTGGTTCATGGCAACCGACTGAGAGGGGAACAGACATATTCTTCCCTAGTCAGCTCTTAGAAGGGAAGAGGGATAGTGAGTCAGAGGGCTTCTCTTCAGTGAATTTGGCTAGCAGAGTCCACTTTGAAACTCGGCTCTGACCAGACCAGAAACACCGGAAAGCAGAGGCTGAAAGAAACACCTCTGTGGACAGGTTCACCAATGAGCACCATCTGCTGGCCAGCCATGAAATTGCAAGGAGAAAAACTGCTTTTAGGTCTCTTTTTGGTCCCACCCCTGGAAGAAAATCTGCATCCAATTAGTGAGTCCCTGGCCCAATTTTGATAACTTAACCTGTGCAATTTTAAAGATGTAGAATAACTTGAACTAAAAAGCAAAGGGGAGTTAAAAAAAAAAAAAAAAAGCCACTAGGCAAAAGAAAGATATTGACCATCAGAGTAAATTTACCAACATATTCAGATGCCCAGACATCAGCAAAAAATTACAAGCCATACTAATAAAAAGGAAGAAATGGCCCAGACAAAGGAAGAAACCAAAAAAATCCTGATGAGATACAGGATTTAAGACAACTAATCAATGTTAATCACACAAATATCCTAAATCAATTCAAAGCATTGAAGGAAAATATGGCTAAAGAGATAAAGGATATTAAGAAGACACTGAGTCAGCATAGGGAACAATTTGAAAGACTGCAAAGAAAAGTAACAGAACTTATGGGAATGAAAGACACAATGGGTGAGATTAAAAATATATTAGAGGCACATAACATCAGATTTGAATTGCTCAAAGACAGAATTAGTGATTTTGAGGACAGAACATCTGAACTGGAAAAGACAGGAGAATGAAAACAGAAAAAAAAAATGGAAAAAATGAAAAGGGCCTCAGGGAATTAATGACAATGCAATGTACACAAACATGTGCCTTATCAGTGTACCAGAAGGAGAAGAGAATGGTAAAAGGGTAGAAAGAATATTTTAGGAAATAATGACTGAAAACTTGCTAATACTTATGAAAGACATAAATAGCAATATCCAAGAAGGACAACACACCTCAAACAGAATAAATCTGAATAGACTTACTCCAAGATATCTACTATTCAGAATGACAAATATCAGAGACAAAGAGAGGATTCTGAAAGCAGCAAAGGAAAAGCAATGCCTCACATACAAGGGAACCTCAATAATATTAAGTGCTGACCTCTCACCAGAAACCATGGAGGTGAGAAGAAAGTGGTATGATGTAATTAAGGTACTGAAAGAGAAAAACTGCCAGCCAAGAGTTCTGTATCTGGCAAAAACTGTCCTTCAAAAATAAGGGTGAGTTTAAAGTCTTCACAGACAAACAAAAACCGAGAAAGTATGTTACCAAAAGAGATTACAAGAGATAATAAAGGGAGTGCTGCTGCCTGAAAGGAAAAAACAAGGTGAGAGACTTGGAGAAGAGTATAGAAATGAAGACTCTTAAGAAGGGTAAAAGCACTGTTAAAGGGTAAAAAGACAGACAATAGTAAAATGACAACGGAAAAAAAAAAAAAAAAGAAAATGGAAAGCCAAAGGACAAAGTAGATGCAGTAAGTAATGCATTTACAGAAATAACATGGAATATAAAGGCTTGAACTCTCCAATAAAAAGACATAGACTGATAGAATGGATTAAAAAATATGTGCCATCTATATGCTGTCTACAAGAAACTCACCTCAGATGTAATGACAGAAACAGGTTGAAAGTGAAGATGATATTAGAAAAAGATATTCCATGCAAATAGCAACCAAAAAAGAGCTGGAGTAGTGATATTGATATCAGACAAAGTAGATTTTAAATGCAAAAACTCTTGTAAGGGATGAAGGAGGCCATTATATATTAATAAAAAAGGCAATTCACCAAGAAGAAATAATGATACTAAATATTTATGCACCTAACCTGAGTGCCCCAAGATACATGAGGCACACACTGGCAAACTGAAGGGAGAAATAGATGTATCTTCAATAATAGTTGGAGACTTCAATACACAACCCTCAGCATTGAATAGAACATCTGGACAGAGGATAAATAAAGAAATAGAGAGCTTGAATAATATAAGTGAAGTGTACATAACAGACATTTATAGAGCACTACACCCCAAAACAGCAAGATACACATTCTTTTCAAGCACTCATGGATCCTTCTCCAGGATAGACCATATGTTGGGTCACAAGACAGGTCTCAATATATTTAAAAGATTGAAATTATACACCAGCACCATCTCTGATCATAACAGAATAAAGCTGGAAATCAACAGTGGGTGGAAAAAGGGAAAATCATAAATATATGGAGATTAAACAACACACTCTTAATCAGTGGGTCAAAGAAGAAATTGCAAGAGAATTCAGTAAATATCTTGAGATGAATGAAAATGAGACCATTTCAAAACTTATGGGACACCACAAAGGCAGTGCTGAGAGGGAAATTTATAGCCCTCAATGCTTACATTATAAAAGAAGAAAGAGCTAAAATTGAAAATCTAACTGCACACCTGGAGGAACTAGAAAAAGTTCAGTAAACTAATCCCAAACCAAGCCAAAGGAAAGAAATAGTAGAGATCAGAGAAAAATAAATGAAATCAAGAACAAAAAAAATAATAGAGAGAATTTAAAAAACCAAAAGTTGGGTTCTTTGAGAAGATCAACAAAATTGACAAACCTTTAGCTAGACTGACAATGAAAAAAAGAGAGAAGACACAAATAAATAAAATGAGAAAGGAGAAGGGGGGAAATTACCACTGACACTACAGAAATAAGAGAGATGATAAAAGGATACTATGAAAAACTGTACATTGAAAAACTAGACAATGTAGACGAGATGGACAAATTCCTAGAAACACAAGAACAACCTACACTGACCTTAGAAGAAATGAAAGACCTCAACAAACCAATCACAAGAGATTGAAACAGTCATCAAAAATGTCTCAAAGATGAAAACCCCAGGACCAGACGGCTTCACAGTTGAACTCTACCAATCATTTAAAGATGATCTAATACCAATCCTGCTCAAGCTGTTCTAAAAACTTGAACAGGAAAGAATGCTACCAAACTCATT
>JAQZBX010056726.1:0-18131 GCA_029593785.1 Cabassous unicinctus
TTGCTGTGTTATTGTTCCACATGGATCTTGAAAATATATATATAAGACAGATCTGATGACCTAGATTGCTCAAGGAATACCAGCTGTGTCCTTCCTTTAACATGTCACAATGATGTGGCTGGGGCAGTTTAACCCTCCTCAACCTCAGGATCCTCCCCAAGCATTAATTGATTTAGATCACCTTTGCTCTGAAAACCCATTCCCTTCCTAGCCTATCATGAACAGACCCTGAATGCAGCATATTGCAACCATTCTATTTAATATCATCAGTCAAGTGGGTGAAAAATAAACAAGTTAAAGGACATATATCACCAGCCTGAGGACAAGTGGGAGAGGCAGAGATGTGAGGTGAAGAGGTCTCTACCTGGACTCTGATGTCACCAATGCATTTGGCAGAATTGGAGTGTTCAAAAGAAGTCAGGATCCAGATTCCAGGTAATTACAGTCATAGAAGGCTGGTATAGAAGTGTTGAGATGAAATTTGAGTGGCTAAGTGACTGCATGGAATAAATAAGGGCCACATATTACACTCAATGCAACTGAAAGATATTATTTTGAGGTAGATGTGAGAGGTGATATTGAAATGAACTTGCAATTTCTTATGAAGTATGGAGAAAAAGAACATAATTACCTTGGTTGGTGCTGGAAAAATGCTATTTTGTGGATCTGGATAGGAACATTAAAAAAAGTGGTGGAGGTGATACGAAGAGTATTAATTATGGAACTGTTATCTTGAAAATACAGAAAACATGGTTGGTGGTGGCAGAGTATGGAGTATAGGCTTCAAGAAGAAGGAGCACATAGTGTGGGGGAGATGATGCAACAACGGATAAAAGTTTCCTGCAGCATTTGATGGCTCTGTAGTTGACCGTGAGCATATTTCCTTGGCTGGGGCATGCTGTGTCATTGGTGCTCTCATTAGCGTCAAGGCCTGCTATGGAATCCTACCTCCTGTGAACTTCGCCTCAATATTCCTGCAATTCTTGCACTTTACTGGGAAGTTAGTGATAATTGCAGGACAAGAAAGTCCTGTTGTAGAAGGAAGAAGCAGTGATGCCACTCAGAATTCAAGAAAAGTGAATATGTTCTTGGAGAGCAAAAAGAGTTTGTTAGTCAAAATGCCCCTGCTACAGAGGCTCTTTGGAGGATAGACTCTTCCAAGGTGGGCCATGATGAAACTTATCCTTCAGTATATGATAATATCTCACTTTTCCTTCCTCTATTTGAGATTGCGATATGAGACTAGGATGGGAAAGACCTAGCACAGTGTCCCTGAGTCCACCCCATATCAGGCAAACCTACTCCCATGACTCTCAGCATTCCATGGTGATGAGTTCACCAACAAGAGGAGGAAAATAACCAACCTGATGTTCACTACAGGATCCTTTATTGGAATAATGTTGGACATACTATTGCACAGATGCTTTTAAATGCTGATTAGAAAAACCACATGAGTCCTGAACATGGTTACTCATGAAGAAGAATGAATTACAATATGGGGTATAAATATAACCCTCCACTCCTGCAATGGCACACCCACTTCTGAAAAACAAAGTCTACTTAATTCAAGAGGCTCAGAAAATAAATATTTCTATTATGAGAAATATTTGCTTTGTGAAGATTGTTTTGACTAGTGAATATAAATATGCAATTTGTGTCTCAGAAATATTTAAAGGGAGGGAGAAATGTTATTTGCATTTTTGATATGATTATATAAAATTATTTATTAATCAAGCATGAACCTGGTAAAAAGAAGTCAGCCTTAATTCTTAGTCAAGTTGAAAATGCAGATATGAGTGAACAATAAAAGGGAGTGGAAAAAGAAATAACGTTAACTCACTGTCAGTCAAAATCTTTTGGGGAGTGGGAGAAAGACATTTGCATTTATACCTAAGATATCTTGAAAAATGCTACAGATTTTTAAAAATCTCTCATGACTTACAGCTTTCACTGACAGTGGGACACCTCCAGGTCTCCTCATATGAGAAAATGTCCTGATTGTATAGCAATGCTTCTGGTGGTCTCTGCAGACTTTGAGATGTGCAAGATAGACCCCTCCTACCCCCATTTCACCAGGAGATTAATCTCTATTCTTTCTCTGTGGGAGGTGAGGATAGTGTGGAAAAAGGTTGAACATAGTCTACCCAAGTATATTTGTACATGAAAATGAAACAGGTAAATGGGAAAGAAGGTTTCTCATTAAAATTTCCTAATGAAAAAGACAACTCTAGGCCACAAAATAGCAAATCATTAAGGAGTAATGTAATTAGCATATAGTAATTACCATTCTTTGCAGAACATATCATTGCTTTTGTATCTTCAAAGAAAATCAAATTAAGTCGTTTCATTGTATTAAAAGAAACAGTGTATTTCACCGATTACACCTCTTATTCTTCAAATTTCAGGGACATAATAGACCCAGGGCCGAGCTGATGATCTCTGAAATCATCACCTTGTTTTTGCCCAGGGAAGATGACTAGAGTGCTACTTCAGCAAAAGGCTAAGTGTGGTACATGCTTAGGTAGACACATACATGGGAGACATGGGGCTACTTTGATGGGTAAGTTTGACTCAATACACCCATATTGATTTGCAAAAATTGGAGAAAGAATATGGTTAAGAGAACAGACAACCACCTATACAAGTGCCGAGTCTGAGGTGCAGACTTTTGTTTGAGGAGCTGAATCAGATGTGAAATTCTATTAGGATTTATAGGTAGTGGACCCTGGAATAGCCTCCCTGTTGGTTTTAACTGGAATACCAAACATTGTCTAATTTAGAGAATCCCACTGAGGTAAGATAGATTAGAAAAGGCTCATGGGGCTGCCCTGAGCTTCAGAGAACTCAGAACCTGGTGACCCTTGGCAAAGGCATTTCTGCCTCCATAAGGCAGCCTGCGTTTGTGCATGTGAAAATGTTTCCATATATTATAGTAGCACTTTCCTAATTCAGAAACTTCAGTGGAAACACAGAATCATAAATCCAGAGATGCACCCTTGGTGAACTGTTAGAACGAGAGGAAGCTCCTGACCCTAGCAGGAAACCAACCCTCAATATCTCTCTGCCCTTTCCCTTGTGCTCAGTGAGTCTTGTGTGACACCTCCTGGCTGTCCTGCAGGGATGCTTTTTCTCTAGGCTTACATGGCCATCATCTCACTCTGCCTTTTGCACAGAAATACATGACTGGCTATTCAGATTTCAGATTGTCCATTTGCAGATACAGAATATTCTTGGCATTTTCCCTCGACATGGTGATTTGTCCCTTCAAAAAGTCTTAGTGAAGAAATGGGTAAAGGTTTGGGGTAATTAAATTTAGGTTATGGAAAATTTATTTTTGAAATTCTGGATTGTAACCTCTAATGTGGACAAGAGAATATAATTGAAATCAGCATTTAATTATGCAGCATAGCTTTTCTCCTCTCATTGTTTCCAAAGCTACAGAGTAATTAAAATGTCTAGAAAGCACAGAGATAATTACACCAATGTCATAAGTTTAAAATGTATAATAAATAAAATTGCATTCATCCCTTCAAGGATCTCTTCACTTTAGTGGAATTCAATGAAAAGCCATACAGTGGATCTTCTGGTATCCTCAACATAAAAACTACCACTATGTTTTCCTCCCTTGGGTCATGACATTTACATCCTCTAATTGTGTTCATCTCTGATAATTTCCAAAAGCATCTGAATTAATTATCTTTTATTCTCTCAAAAATTTTTATGTCAATTTGTTCTTCATACCAAAATTTATGGTGTACAGCCAAATGTTTATTTATTAAGATTTCTTATAGTCCTGAATATATATATATTCAATGCATATTAATAGATAAGTATTAACATTAATAGCTGTATATGTATTGAAAGCCAGATTGCCTGATATAATGTTTGCACTGTACATAAATGACCCATCATTGAAAAGGACATTAATGTATCTGCAGAGACCAGATTCTTGATGTCACATGAGTGAGAGGGGCCAAGGGAGACACTTGGATGCTATTCTTTGAGAATCCCAGGCTTTCCTGCTTCCTCTTACTTCCCCCTGAGGACTTTAGGATCTACATGTTGTTGGGTGATGTAATATCATTATTTTCCCAGGGCATTCTCAGAAATGTGTTAGGTTGGGAAAAGTAAATTCACAGAGATGTTGCATGCAAATTTGTTTTCACAATTGTGGGCATATTGAAAAGATGGGGACAAATTTCTAGAGCTTACATATATGTCTTAAATGATTTATAGGTATATTTGTATTTACACACAAAAGTAACAATGTGAAAAAAATCCGTTCTGAGATTAAATCTTGCATACACCGTACGACTGCTTAGAAAAGGTGCAAAGGTTGTTCTCTGGGGATTACATGATTTGCAGCAGGAAGAGGGTACCTTAGACAAGGCCAGAAAACTCCTCCCCAGTCTCTCTCTGCACCTGCCCATGTGGATGGCCCCTGCTCATCCCCTTGTGGTCATAAGAAACCCTGCAGTCCAGCCTTATGACCTGCAAGGGAGGTTTGTGTCTGGGCTCAGCCTGACTTCCCTTTATTGTTTATCTGTCACAATAATATCTGACCATGTCCTGGAAACTGAAGCAGTTGAACTTATAATAATCTTCCTTCTTGGAGGTGTCCCTGGTAAGGCTGAGTTGGGACTCTAATGTTGGGTTATAGTTTGTGCTTCTACCTCTCCAAGTTACATGGACACACTCCTGTCCCTTTCCTGGAGCCTGGTGAATTCATGTCATATGATAGCTGCTTAAAGAGAATCCAGATACAGGGCAGGTGAGGGACAAATCTTCCAGGGCTTCATCAGGTCAGGTCCTGACTCCTGCAGCTGCACCTGGGACAGGAACCCTGAGGACAAGGGGAACCACACTGATTCATGTGCTCAGATGCATCACCCCCATTACTTTCTTATGTGAGTCCCTGAAGCACTCATATCTGGGAGCTGACACCAGAAAGTGGATGAGCACAGTGGTTTTAATTTTCTTGTGGATGAGGTCCATGATGCCAAGGAAATATTTTCCAGACTGAGCAGGAGACTGAATTTAAGTGTGTGCTGTGGTTTCATCTATCTGCCAATAGGGAGATTTGCATTTGGCACATAAACCTATTTAAAATGAAAAGTGAAGAGGAATGATCCTTGTCTTAGAGGCACTCTGGGAGGAGGATCCTGCTTGAGTGCTTGGAGAACCCAGTCCTCTCCCTTGTGTGACCACTCACCTCCTGCTCATTTCTTCCAGGCAGGAAATGTGTTGCCTGAGTAGATATGGATGCCAGATATGGCCAAGAATCAAGACTAGCTTTAGTATTATGATCATTATGCTGCTATTCCCAGAGTTTATATGCATGTGGGTGTGTGAGAACATATAGGGAACAGAAAATATGTTCTAAAATATGTTTTATGTTCTAAAGAACATAAAATATGTCTATATTTCTTGACATTCTGGTTTTAACAGATTTTGTTTGTTTTATGAAGTAGCAGTGGATGGAAGGTTGTTTAGCTCTACCATCATGTTTTGATTATGTGCTCAGTAGTAATTTCAAGTTCATAATTTTAATAATGTCAGAACAGTTATATATTTTCATTACTATTAGTAGCATAATCCCTTATGAAAGCCAGAAAAGACCTGTGTGTGCCCTCAACCCTGACCACCATGAGTGCTGAAATTTGTACTGGCCTGTTCTGACATTTCTCACCTGTGCAAGCAGAACAGTTCAACACCACTTACCTTAAGATTCCTCACCCAAGAATTGAGCGTTGCAAGCCACATGTCTCAGAATATCTCTTTCTACCTGATTATATCATGAAAAGAACTTGAAAGAAGCATATTTCAACCTGACAATTCACTAATATTACTTAAATCATAATATTATTATTGAATAATAGTATTGAAGAATATTACTTGAAGATTAATTAAAAGTGGGGTAAGACATTTCATCTCCAGCCTGTTCCATGTGGGTGAGGCAACAACGTGAGATGAGAAAGACATTGAATTCACCAATGATTATGGCAGAATTTGAGGATAAAGGAGAACATCTTAAGGCATGTTCAAAGTTTAGAACCTGGTGAATGAAGCATTCAGAAAGCCATGGCTGGAGCGGATGGGAAAGGAGAAAAATCAATCCAATGTGGAGTAAATTTTCTCACTGTGAGGACACTGTGCAAAAGATCAAAGTGCATTTTTCCTGAGTGTGCTCTCTACATTTCCCTTTGTGGTGCAATTTTAGGATGGCATTTGGCTGCTTTAATTCAGGTGAATGAATATGAGTGCATGTTGTTTTTTTCTCATAACTTTAGACCTTATATTTATCAAATGAAGTATCCAAATAAAGGAACTTTAAAGAAATTCCAATGATCCTCTGTCCTAAGCCCTGTTGCAAATACAATACCAGGCCTACCTGAGCCTTTCCATAGAACTGAACAGAAGAGTCAAGATTAGAAACCCCAGGTACCAAAAGGAAGCTCCCTTATTCTACCTCTCCACATGCCCTCCTCCTGTCTCTGTGCCCAGTGTTTCTAAGCTCCCTGCCCCTGCCCCTGGCACCTGCCCTGACACCTGTCCCTGGGGTCAGTGGTTCTGAACTCCCCTGCACCTGCCCCTGCACCTGTCCCTGGGCTCAGTGGTTCTCAGAATCACCTGCCCCTGCCCCAGGTCCTAGTCACTGGGATCCCGGGACATGAGCAGCCCCTTGCATTCAGCCCTCATGCCCTGTGGGAATTGATTGCCTCTGCCCTAGCTGTGTTCCCTGCCATGTGGGTTCCATGTATCCTATCTTTCTGGTTCTGGGCATATGTGTTGGTGTAGGTGGCAGATAGGACTGTCTTTGGCAGACTTCACTGCCATGGAAGGCTGACCTAGAGTTGTGGTTCATATGTCTTTTGTTGCTGGCCAACACCTGCAGCTTCTTGGCAGGTTCCTCTGGATTCCAACAGAACCTGTGGCCATCAGAGCTGCTTTCTCTGCTCTCAGCTGCTGTACTCTCCAGGTATCCTCACAGACACTGGTCAGTAGTCAGAACAACTATTGACAGGGAGAAATGTGGAATTGCAGGCCCTTAGAGAACACTCCAGAAGTCAAAATGTGCCCTACCCTCTGTACCTGATACTGGAGCTCTGGGGTCATTGCACCCACTGGACAGCACTTTGCTGAGGTTTGAATGTGGGCTCCCATTGCCATCCCCTCACTGTGTGTCTCAGGCAGAAATACACAGCTGTGTCCCTAGCCCTCAGATTGTCCATTTGCAGAAACAATGTGCTCCTGGCATCATCTCTTGCGATTGTGAACTGGCTCTTCACAGAGTCTTCATAGAGTGTCTTATTTCCATCATTACAGATTATTCCCAGAAGCCTGTCAGATTCACCAGCCAGTAGCAACTGCAGGTGAATTCAGAGGCTTCACTGGGAAGTCTCAGGGATCCCCTATGTCTCCCCAGATGACACCACCTGCACCCCACTCTGGACTCCTCCATGCATAAACATTCCATCAGGAAACTGTCACCCATAGCCAATCTTTCTCTCACACATGTGCACTCATCCACTCAATATTTATTGTTCTCCATAAAATTCATTTTAGAATTTCACTAAGAAAATCCTGGTTCAACCCAAACTCCATGGTGAATCGTCTCTGTTTGAATTTTTATTTTTTTTAGTATTATACCTCTTTATATAAAATGGAAGAACCATAAAATGTTTTAATTTCATTTACTCCTTTTCATTTCAGCCATTGTACCATATATTTTACTTCTAAATATTTTAGTTCTGAAAATGCAATGCTGTTATTACAATCCTGAAAATACAATACACAGTTTGTTTTCCAAAACTTTTCACATATTTCCCATATCTTACACACTTTGTTTCTTTTGTAGATTCAATTTTTCCTCTGATATCCTTTTCTTTTTGCTGGAGAACTTCTGTTAGCTTTCTTTGAACAACAGGACTTTTATAACAAATATTCTGAGCTTTCCTTTATCTTAAATGTCTCAGTTTCACAATTGAGTTTCACAAGTATTTTCACTAGACATAGAATTCTTTATTGAAGGACTCAACAGCAGATTGGGTGTTATCGAAGTGAGAATCAGTAAACTAGAAACCAGTTCAATAAGTGTTTTTCAAACTGTGGAGCTAAGGGAAAACAACAACAACAATAACAAAATTTTACATTAAAAAGAACAGAGCCTGAGTATTACAAAATATGAAAAAAGTGGGTTAAATTTTATAAAATTTTAGGAAAACATCAACTTGAAGATCTATGAAATTCTGACCATACGAAACAAGAGAAATCCTATATTTATACATCACCACTACCAACAACACACATATATACACACACAAGCAGAAGCACATCATAATAAAGCTACAGAAAATAAAATATACAAAGAAATAATTCACAGCAGCTAGGGTGAGGATTTGTGAATATATAACTTTTCCCACTGGGGGTGGTGGGTAGAAATTTTAGAGTGTGGGGTGTGGGGACCATTCAATTGTGGTTAGCTTCCAAAAAGAAACAGTAATAGTAGAAGAAAAAACATTGCACAGACTATGAGAAATTACAAAGATAAAGAACTCTGTTTGAATTTGAAAACAGAAGTTAAACACTTGAGAATCCCAGAGCTGGGGCTTCTATTCCTGAGCTGCAGGGTCAGGGCTGGGCTGGATTTAATCAGCAGAGGGAGAGGCCCTGTTCACATTTCCTCCTACCACATAGCAAGTTCTGGGGGTGGATGCCTTGAGAGCACAGTGCCCAGAGCAATTAAGATTGTCCTAGGGAGTTGGGTGGCAATGATAGCACTCAGGAAAATTTGTTTATTATTATGCTAGGTACTGGGCTTAGCATTTACACCCATTTTGTTATTTCATTTTTACCAGGGCACACTAGACATGTGAATTATCAATTATTCCTCCCTTTCACAGATGTAAAATTAAAAATCAAAGAATAGAGTGGTTGTGTGACATACTCATGAGCACATATCACCTAAGTGTGAGCCTGTGCTGGACCTGAGCACCTCAGCACTGGGTACAAATGCCCACCTGGACAATCTCCAGGACAGACTGGGACAAGCCTACTGAAGTCTACACCCCTTCACTACTTTTGTGTAATGAGAATCTTTGTGTTTTTTAATGCATTCTAGTGTTTACCTGAATAATCTTGAGCTTACCAAAGTTCAGAATTTTTTTTTTACCGGATGTTCTGACATAGTTGTGTCATTATTTATACCTCTGGCTCTCATTCCTTATCATTTTTATACTTTAAAAAATAATGATTTCACTGAGTTACATTTTATATGTGATAAAGTGCATGTATGTAAAATGTCCAATTCTATAAATTTTGGTATATGTATACACTCATGGGACAAGCACCACAACCAGGATAGTGTACACATCCAACACTGCTACAAGTTTTCTCTTGCTCCTATGGAATTCCTCCTACTCTGTCCCCAGGCAACTACTGATCTTTTTATGTTATTTTGGAACAGTTTGCATTTCCAAGAATTTATATTAATAGAATCATACATCATGAGCTATTCTTTCTTTAGCTTCTTTTAATCAGTATAATTTTTGGTAATCCATCCATGTTGTGAATCCCAAGCACTCACTGATCTGATGCTGAGTAATCTCTCAATGTTATCATATACCTCAATGCATTTATCTATTCACCTGTTGATCTACATTTGGATTGCTTCTAGAGTCTCACTATTCTAAAGTCCAAGACTTAGCTTCAAAATGTGGTGAGGTGTGCAAAAGGTCTCACTTATTCTTACAACAACAACCAAAACTGGCCAATAGCAGATAAAGTAATTGAGATAAAAATATAAGATAACTCACATCATAGGATCAGCAGCACAATTGAAAGCTGGAGAGAAAGAGATGCCTGCAGGGATAATAGCACCCAAACAATAGCTTACCCCGGGGGAGATACCACCAGATATGATTTACCCTATGAAACAATCAAACTAGAATATGTAATCATTTTCTTAAGGCCAGCTGTGGTATTTTCAAGACTACACTAACAATATCATTCATCCCCCACTCTTTAAAGATTTCTTTAACAGGCACTTAAAAAGAATTCACTTTTATCTTAACTCTAGCATATTTTTCATTGAAGTTTCCTGCAATGTTCTTGTCTACATCTCCATTCTTAGAGGGTTCATTATATCTAGACTCACATTGATTGAACTTTCTTCAAATATTTTTTATGATTGTAAATATTTCAGAAGATATTTATTATGACTTGAGATAAGATAGAGCTTTAAGAAATAATTGTTCTGTCCAGGGATAAATTTCATCTTCAAGAAATACTCATTTGTATTCAGTCTCTTCCTAAATTTATCTTTTAGTTTTCTATCCATTCTTCTTTATCTTTCTCATTGTTTCCTACAATTCAATTCACATTCTTTCATCTTGTATTAACAAAAGATTTGAAATTTCTTTACTTTCCATTTTCTTCTTTCCTTTTCACTCATCTCCAAATTTGAGCTTGAGAAATATAGTATAAAAAGAGAAAACAGAGGGAGAGGCAAGATGGCATAGATTTAGGTGGGTACTCATGAACTAGATCTCTGGGAGGGCCGATTGTGGACAGGGTCCTGCCCGAGGCTCTGTGCTGTGGGTCCACAGAGTGAGAAACTTGGGTCATATAGCAGTGGGCAGATCAACGACGTGGAGTGATTGGTGGAGATTTGTGAGCTCTGAGGCTGCCTGTGGCAGTTAACACAGATGGCTGAGCCCCACCCTCACAGAAAACGGCTGGCTGGAACTGGGAATCCTGCATCCTGTACTCTCACTGACGGTGTGAGGGAGCATATTCTGAGAGAGGGAGGGCTCTGACAGAAGGTGGAGAGGGATTTAACTTCTGTGGATTTGGCTGCCTGGACTCCCTCATAGCTTTGGGGAGCACATAAGCCAACTCAAAACAGTGCCAGGCTGAGGGGAGAGGTGAATCTGCCAAGCAAATTTGATTTACCCAGCAGTCTGGGGACACTGAGGCCTGGCCCCAGAGTAGGCGGAGTCAGCCAATTTTATGATTCTACACTGACAAGCATCAAAGCGTCAGCACTCTTGGAGAGGTCAGGAAGTGAGTAGGGTTTGATTAGTTTCCATGAGCCTATTTAGGGTCCCCTTAGTGAAGGCGGTGATCTAGCAGAGAAATTCTTTTGGGTCTCTTATACCCCCACCCAAAAAAGACAGTCATTTTAAAAATTGAATTCCTGTTCTTAATTTAGTATAATACCAAAAATCTTCCTCAAAACCTGCAGATAGAACCCTGAAGGGAAATTGATAAATGCAAGCAGGCTGAGAAGATCCACAAGTACACTAGAAGGAACACTTCCCCCTTAGCTTTGTTTGACTGCTTGCAGGTGTGATTGTTTGGCTTTTCTCTGTTTATTTGTTGTCTCTTGCTTTTCTTTCTGCTTTCCTCCCCCCTTTCTGTTTCCCTTCATTTTTTTAAAATTAGGTGCTGCTAGCTTACCTCTTCTTTGCTGTGCTTCTTCTTCAGTGATTTCCCATTATCTGTCTATATTGATATTGAATCACAAGCTATCTCTTATCTTTCCTACATCTCTCTGTCTTCTGCTTTCTGTTGTGGTTCTTAGACTCCATGTTTTTTCATTAGCCCACTACTTAAGGGTGTCAATCTCTATTCTAACTAATTTGTTTTCTTCTTTTTTAAAATAATATTAGCCTCTTCCTTTTAGCCCTTTCTTTACTCTTTCTCTCGCTCCTCATCATTCTAGCCTTCTAAATCATTATATATATATATCCTCTGTTTGGTTTCCCAGCCCATTTTAGGTACTCCATCTTTTTTCCTATTACTCTACACTGTGTACATAAGTTAAATATTCATTTCACTAAGTCCTATTTGGCCCCTCTACTAACTTTCATTAATATTACTATTATCCTTCTTCCTTTCTCACATCTTTTGATTCCTCTGGCATTAATCTTTTGCCTTCAAGGTAACATAGAAAGAAGCCAGGAAAAAAAATAAGAAGAAAGTGTCAAAGAGAAAACAACACACACACAGAACCACCAACTAAATAAAACTCTTGTGGAGAGAGAGGCTAATCAACTGAATAAACCCAGCAAGATAAAATGATGACTAGAGGGCAACAAAAAATTACAAACTACACTGAGAAACAAGAAGACATGGACCACTCCAATGAACAGATGAAAAACCAGGAATATATGCAGAACATCGAACAACTAATCAAAGATTCCCAAACAAATATCATGAACCATCTTAATGAAGTGAATGAAGAGATTAAGGATATAATGAAGACACTGAGAGAATATACTGAAGAAATTGTAAACATACGCAAAAAGATAACAATTATGAGGGTGATCAATGGCACAACACAAGAAATAAAAAAGATGCTGGAGTCACATAACAGCAGATTTGAACAGGCAGAAGAAAGAATTAGTGATGTGGAAGACAATACAGCTGAAATCACACAGATAGTCGAACAGATAGACAAAAAATTAGAAAAAATCCAGCAGGGACTCAGGGATTTAACTGACAACACAAAATGCACAAGCATACACATCGTGGGCACCCCAGAGGGAGAAGAGAAGGGAAAAGGAACAGAAGGAGTGTTGAAGGAAAGAATGGCTGAAAACTTCCCAATCCTATTGAGAGAGATGGATGTGCAGATCCAGGAAGCAAAACACATCCCAAACAGTATAAATCACAACAGGCCAACTCCAAGACATATACTTGCCAAAATGTCCAATGCTCAAGACAAAGAGAAAATACTCAAGGAAGCAAGAGAAAAGAGAACCATCACATACAAGGAAGCACAATAAGATTAAGTGCTGATTTCTCATCTGAAATCATGGAGGAAAGAAAACAGTGGTGTGACATAGTCAAAGTACTAAAAGAAAAAAACTTCCAACGACTAATTCTCTACCCAGCAAAACTGGCATTCAAAAATGATGGAGAGTTCATGATATTCACATATAAACAGAAATTAAGAGAGTATATCAATAAGAAACTGGCACTTCAAGAAATATTAAAGGAAGTTCTACAAGTTGAAAGGAAAAATCAAGGGAGAGAGAGTTGGAGGAGAGTTTAAAAACATCTAAAAAGACAAAAAGAGAAACAAAACAACATATGACATACATTAATCCAGAGAAAATATGGCTGAAGTAAGAAACTCGTTGCGAGTAATAACACTGAATATTAATGGATTAAATTCACTACTCAAGAGACACAGATTGGGAGAATGGATAAAGAAACATGATCCATCTATATGCTGTCTGCAAGAAACCCACCTTCGATCCAGGGATTCAAAGAGGCTGAAAGTAAATGGCTGTTAAACAATTTTACAAGCTAACAATAACCAAAAAAAGGCGAGGAGTAGCTTTTCTAATATCAGACAAAATAGAGTTTAAATGCAAAACTATTGTAAGAGACAAAGATGGACACTATATTTTAGTAAATTGGTAATCTCTCAAGAAGAGAGAACAATCATGAACATTTATGTACTTAATCACGGTGCCTCAAAATACGTGAGGTAAACTCTGGAAAAGCTAAGTGGAGAAATAAATGCCTCTACAATTATAACAGTGAACTTTAAGACACCATTATCATCTTTAGACAGAATATCTAGACAGAGAATCAATAAAGAAACAAAGACGCTCAACAGCACATTGGAGGACCTGGACTTAATAGACATATACAAAACACTACACCCAAATACAGCAGGATTTACATTCTTCTCAAGTGCACATGGACCTTACTCCAAGATAGACCACATGCTAGGCCACAGAACAACTCTCAATGATTTCAGAAAGATTGAAATTTTACAAAGTAATTTCTCTGATGACAATGGAATGAAATTGGAAATCACTAAGGGCCAGAAGAACAGGTTAGGCACAAGGATATGGAAGTTAAATCAACTCACTCTTAGACAATCAGTGAGTCAAGAAGGAAATCTCAAAAGAAATCAGTAACTACCTGGAAACTAATGAAAACGACAGCAGAACATATCAAAAACTATGGCATGCAGCGAAAGCAGTCCTGAGAGGGAAGTTCATAGCCATAAATTCATACATTAAAAAATAAGAAAGAGCTAAAATAGAAGACTTAAGTGCACACTTGGAGGAATTAGAAAAACAACAACAAACTAAACCTAAAGGAAGTAGAAAGAAGAAATAACAAAGATCAGAGCAGGACTAAATGAAATAGAGAATAAGAAATCACTAGAAAAAAATAAACAAAACCAAAAGCTGGTTCTTTGAGAAAATCAATAAAATTGACAAACCCTTAGCCAGACTAACAAAGAAAAAGCGAGCACAGATGCAAATACACAAAATAAGGAGTGAGCAAGGGGATATCACAACTGACCCCACAGAAATATGAGTATCATAAGAGGAAACTATGAAAAATTATATGCCAACAGGAATGACACATTAGAGGAAATGGACAAATTCCTAGAAATGCACAAACAGCCTACATTTTTGAAAGAAGAAATTGATGAACTCAACAGTCCATTTGCAGGTAAAGAGATTGACTCAGTCATCAAAAACCGCCCAACTAAGAAGAACCAAGGACCAGATGGCTTCAGAGCTGAATTCTACCAAACATTCCGGAAAGAGCTAACACCAATTCTACTTAAACGCTTTAAAAAAATAGAAGTAGGAGGAATATTGCCTTACTCATTCTATGATGCCAAACTTACCCTCATACCAAAACCAAACAAAGATACCACTAGAAAGAAAAATTGCAGGACAATTTCTCTAATGAACCGAGATGCTAAAATCCTCAACAAAATACTTGCTAATCCCATTCAACAGCATATCAAAAAGATTATACACCATGACCAAGTGGGTTTCATCCCGGGTATGCAAGGATGGTTCAATATAAGAAAATCAATCAACGTAATACACCACATAAACAAACTGAAAGAAAAAAATCACATGGTCATCTATGTAGATGCAGAAAAAGCATTCAACAAAATGCAGCACTCTTTCCTGATGAAAGCACTGCAAAAGATAGGTGTAGAAGGAAACTTTCTGAATATGATAAAGGGTATATATGAAAAACCAAAGCTAACATCTTCAATGGTGAAATCCTAAAAGCCTTCCCTCTGAGATCAGGAAAAAGACAAGGAAGCCCACTATCACCACTCCTATTTAACATTGTCTTAGAAGTACTTGCTCAAGCACTGAGGCAAGAAAAGGATATAAAAGACATCCAAATTGGAAAAGAAGAAGTAAAATTTCATTATTTGCAGATGACATGATCCTATACATATAATGTCCAGAGAAATCTACAAAAAGCTTCTAGAACTTATAAAGGCGTTCAGTATGTTTGCATGCAATAAGACTAATGCTCGAAAATAAGTAGCATTTCTGTACACCAATAACGAGCAATTGGAGGAGGAAATCAAGAAAAATTGCCATTTACAATAGTAACTAAAGGATACAAATATCAAGGAATAAATTTAACTAAGGATGTCAAGGACTTATATACAGAAAACTACACAACATTGTTAAAGGAAATCAAAGAAGACTTAAATAAATGGAAAAATATTCCCTGTTCATGGATAGGAAGACTAAACATCATCAAGATGTCTATCCTACCCAAACTAATCTCCCAATTTAATGCAATTCCAATAAAAATCAACACTATATATTTTTAAGGAACTGGAAAAACTAACCACAAAATATATTTGGAAAGGAAGAGGCCCTGAATTTCCAAAGATATTGAGAAAGAAAAAGGAAGCTGGAGGTATCACATTACCGGACTTTAAAACATATTACAAAGCTACAGTGATCAAAACTGAATGGTATTGGCACAGGGATAGACCTACTGACCAATGGAATCTAATTGAGCATTCTGATATAGTTCCTCACATATACAGTCATCTGATATTCGACAAGGCTACCAAGCCCACTCAGTTGGCAGAGAATGGCCTCTTTAACTAGTGGTTCTTGGAGAACTGGATATCTATTCCCAAAAGAATGAGAGAAGAATACCATTACACACCTTATACAAAAATCAACTCCAGATTGATCAAAGATCTAAGTATAAGATCCAAAACCATAAAGACCTTGGAATATAATGTAGGAAAGCATCTACAGGATCCTGTAATGGGAAATGGTTTCATGAACTTCACAGCCAAAGCATGAGCAGCAAGTGAAAAAATAGATAAATGGGATCTCCTCAAAATTAAAAACTTCTGCACCTCAAAGGAAGTTATTAAGAAAATAAAAAGACAGGCTACCCAATGGGAGAAAATATTTTGTAACCATATATCTCATAAGAGCCTAATATCCTGCATATATAAAGAAATCCTACACCTTGAAAATAAAAAGACAAACAATCCATTTAAAAAATGGGCAAGTGACCTGAAAAGACACTTCTACAAGGAAGAAATACAAATGGCTAAAAAGCACATGGGAAAATGCTTAACATCGCTTGCTATCAGGGAAATGCAATTCAAAACTAGAATGAGATACCATCTTACACCCATCAGAATGGCAGCTATTAAAAAAACAGCAGACTCTATGTGTTGGAGAGGATGTGGAGGAAGAGGAACCCTCATCCACTGCTGGTGGGACTGTGGAATGATCCAGCCACTGTGGAGGACAGCTAGGCAGTTCCTCAGAAAACTAACAATAGATCTTCCATATGATCCAGCGATTCCACTGCTGGGTATATACCCAGAAGAACTGAAAGCAAAGACACGAATAGATATATGCATACCAATGTTCATAGCAGCATTGTTTACCATTGCCAAAAGTTGGAGTCAGCCGTGGTGCCCATCAACAGATGAATGTATAAGTAAAATGTGGTACATACATACAATGGAATATTACTCAGCTATAAGAAGGAATAAAGTGGTAACACACGGAATAACGTGCATGAATCTTGAAGACCTTATGTTGAGTGAAGCAAGACAGGCATTGAAGGATGAACAGTATATGACCTCACTGATTTGAACTGAAGAAGGAGAGCATTCTCTGAGAACCATTGTCTGAAATATAGGTTAACAAGGGAGGGAAAGACAAGAGTAGGCTGTGAGACATCACCCATATGGACATAATGTATGGTAAAGGGAAAGAGTATAGTTGCATATTGAAGGATAGGACAGATGGGTAGTGATATTACTGGGTTTGGTGGTGCAGGTTTTACAGGTGTGTAGATTAGGAAGGGCAGCTTGGAATACCCAGGGCATGTAATTATGAATCTTGTCATTCCATGAGTCAAGACAGTAGAGTGTCATATGCCACAGGGGGATGGGGTGGAAGGAACAGTTAAGATCAAAAGGGTTATTTAGTCGTGACGGGAAAGCTTTTTCATTAGCTTACAGTAATGGACACAGAACATGATAAATATCATCAAAAATTATTAAACTGTACAGTCTAAACTGTAAACTATACTGTAAACCATCAACAATGTTTACTCTCTGTATAACTCTTATAACAATGCTAACATCCATAAAAAATAAATGGTTTTAATATGGGGTGTGGAAGGGGGAGGGAGGTTGGGTATGTGGGAGTCTTTAGTATTCCGTGTGTGACTCTGCTGTGACCTAAAACATCTTTGAAAATTAAATCAAAATTTGGGAGACACTGGGGAATGAGAGGGGACAGGTGTCATGGTACACTGGACATCCGATAATGCAGTGATAAAAGTAAAAAAGAATAATTTTTTTAAAGCATTTTTTTTGTTTTTTTTTTCCCCATTTTTTTGGATGTCCCAATCCACTAATTATATTTTATTTTAGTTTCTGTTTTTCTTCTTGTGAGCTTCCTTGTACTTATCTCTTGCATTTAAGCTTATCATTATTATTTCCTTTTCCTATTAATTGTATCTCATTATTATATGGGTTTCATGTTCAAGGAAGGTTTGGATCACAGAAAGGTTACATTGGGGGCTGCAGAAGTTCTTTGGTGGGGGGTTTCTGGGATGGGGGATTCATGGGAGTAAGTTCATCTGAATATATATGAAAGATATATAAAGTTGTTCAAAAGATCAAAGGATGGGGCATGATCACAGAGGGTAGACAATCACTCAATAAATGAGGGAATCTGAATTCCCAGTCTGGAGCACTCTGCCACAATCTCCAATGGAGCAGCAGAAGTCCCCTGAGTGCAGAGGCAGAGTCTGACAAAAGAGGATGGCCCAATAATGTG
>JAQZBX010056727.1:0-18142 GCA_029593785.1 Cabassous unicinctus
AACGCAGCCCCGGGAAGAGAGGAATCCAAGAAGCCTGAACCCTGGGCAAATGTCGGCAGCTGTCTTGCTCCAATATGTGACATTGGACTTTGGTGAGGGAAGAAACTTATGCTTTATGGCCTGGTATCTGTGGACTTCTACCCCAAATAAATACCCTTTATAAAGACCAACTCATTTTTGGTATTTCACATTAGCACTCATTTGGCTGACTAATACACCCCCTCAAACATATGTTCTCCCAATTTCTTTTTCCTTTTCATCATTATCAGGTTTCTTGAAAGAGTAATTTATACAAATTGCTGACACTTTCTCACCTCCCATTCACTCCTTGAGCTACGGCCATAATCTGGCTTTTGGCCCCATCCCTCCCTGATCTGAGCTGCCTCTTTCTCACTAAATCCAGAGCCCTCTAGGACTTGGCTCCTGCCCAGCACCCCGTCTCTTCACATACGTGAGTCCCTGGCTGTTGTGCACTGGGCCTCAGCTCTGCAGGATTCTCTAACTCCCCTAGCCCTGCTTTCTTCTCTGTGCCTTTGCTGCATGCTCTCCCATCAGCCTGCAAGGCTTGTTCCCACATTCCCAACTCCTGAATTATTCAAGACTTAGCTCATGTGCCACCCATTTTCTCTCTCTCTCTCTCTCTCTCTCTCTCTCTCTCAGGAGGTGCTACATCCACCCATTCTCCCCCACCCGTTTTCTCTTGATGGGAAGTTATTTCCTAATTGGCACGTAAGCAAAAGAAATGGCTTCCACCACTGGATTCCCTGAGCTTCTAGGGCAACACTATTGATGGCCCCCAGCTGTAGCACCTCGGCTGTGTCCTGCTTAGCGTTCTACTGTAAGGCTACCTAGTCCCTTACTTAAATGCAGATTCTCTATCAGAAAGATAACTGGTTTGGATGCTAGTAATAGGTTGCTAAGGAAGCCTTCCTAAAATGGAATGAAATGGGAACTCCTGTTTAATACAAGTTCTTGTTCCCATACTAAAGAATTTCTCATATTTTCCTGATTATGAGAGTCATCTGGACTGTTTAATAAAAATACATATTTCTGGGCCCCAACATGACCTAGGGAATCAATCTCCAGGCAAGGGGTCCATCCTTACTCATGTGTGTTTTAAGATCTCTCTACCCCCTCGGAGGCAGGTCTGTGACTTATGGCTACCAAGCCGATTACCCATTGAAAGAACAATACTGCACTGGCTGAACTGGAGAAACTGTAGATCAAGGCCAAATTCTTTCTTAGGAGTGATGACTTGGTTAATTTTATGGAATATAAATGAGTTGAAGAATACCATTTACTGGAAATGTTTTTTTCTCCCTTGTTTATAAAGACATATATGACCCCAGAATGTAAAATATACCTTTCCATTGCCAGAAGCTTTCATTCTCCATAAATTTTGAATGTGTGGTTTATTTTACTCTACATTGAGTCACTGATAAAATGAGAATTGGGAGTTTCAGGTGGTACTGGACCGGAACTTTCTGCATCAATTCAGTCTCCTTGACTACACACAGATAGCACAGCACACACATACTGATCAAACCATCCTTTGCTCAAACAGCTTTTGCTAATTCATCAGTAAATTTAATGGTTTCCTACTTGGGGAGCATGCCTTCCTGGACGGTTACAATGGAGCTGCGTATCTGGTGGTGTGGCTCAGGCATGTTGTCCATTCAAAAGGAAAACTCTCAGTACGTATTTACTCTTCCTACAGGAAATATGCCTCCTCAGAAATAATGTCTATATTCTGGAAAATAAGTGACTGAACATATCTAGCATTCGACTGCAGTGCTGTCAAACAGAGAATAAGATCCTTCCTTTCCAAGTTTCCCAGCTCTGTTAGGAAGCTGAAGTGCATCGTGAGACTTTGGTGCCTTCCTGGGCCAGAGCCCAGATGCTGTTCTGACAGATCCTGACCAGCCCACTCCCAGTGGGGTTGTCTCCAGCTCCTTAGGCCCCTGTGAGGACTCTCTCTCCACTTCCCCACAATAAGAGGAAAGCCCTCTTTCTGCCCCTTGGAGAAGATCCTTTGCTGTTAAGTCACTTGAAGCTGAGCCACTTCCTGCTCCCTTGGGTCTATAATTTCAGCTGAGGTTTAAGCAAGCAAGCTTTCTGTCATGCGGTGTAGAATATTCAAGAGGTTTGAGAGACAGAAACTACCTCCCTTATTTCACAAGACTCAATGAACTTAATTAAAATAGATAATTAAAAGAGTATTACCACATCCAGTTTTTAGAATTATTTGTAATTTTTCTCCTGACAATCACTATGTAGATGATACATAAATGCTTTCATAGTCTTGTTAGGAAAGGTAATACTGGATAAATTGGTCCTTATTTTGCAGATAAAACTAGAGGTGATCGCTCCTTCCCATTGACTTCTAGTAGTCTGCAATACAAAGCCTTAATTACAGTGTGTATATCCATCTCATCTTCCCTACTAGAGAGTTCCTGCCCTCCTGGAATTGGTAACCATAACCTAGTGATGTCTGGTAGTAGACTGGGGAAGGCTGAGACTGGGGAGTCAAATGGAATCAGAGGTTTATTGATTGTTAGTTATTTACTATTTTTTTAATACAATCTGGCTCCCTGTTGGATCGCCAAGTCCTTAAAAGGGCAGGAATTACTTCTTGTACCTCCCTGTAGTTCCAGCACTGAGCACACACAGTACCTCCCCAGTAGGTGCTCCTGTGTGTTGTAGGAAGCAATTGAACATGTAGCTGAACACCTGATAAATTAACACTGACCATGAAGACATTGGTTTTTTAATAAAATGTTATTATTTAAAGGGTGCACTGCATTTATTTAACCCCATATATTATCACCCTTTAACATTTATAAAGGTTTTGTGTTTTTAAAGTGCTTTAAAAGATATTTGATTTTTTTTCAACAAGTGGAAAATAATGTTCTCTAAAAGACTTTTAATTTATAATGCAAAATAATATTACCAAAAGCATATAACAAGTGGTTCATCTTCTTGTAGAAATAGGGTTTTTATATAAAATACATATGTATCACAGAATGCAAAAATGCCCGAATGATGGGTAGCACACAGTCAGAATTCAAAATAAGATCTGATATGAAACCCATCTACATGGTGTCTTAGGTCAAGAATGATCTCGAGTCAGGTAAGGGAAGTGCATGGGATAATCAGTGCTTTTGACAGTGAATTTCCTTGCTGTGTGGTGGGCTCGTGTTAGTGGTCAGGACAGCCATTGAGGCTGACGGCCCCGTGGACCTCTGTGGCTTTGGTGACAGGGACAGGGATATGGTTGACTTGAATATTCTTCAGACAGCCAAAAAATGGTTTCCACACAGGTAGCTTCAGTGTCTTCAAATTGGCTGAAAGAAAAAAGGGAGAGGCATTCAATGGATAACTAGTACTGTCAAATTAATGCACACTGTATTTTAGAAAACAGTCTCATTAGGAGGGCAAAAGGGCCCCTCAGTCTTGGTCCACCCAGTGCATCTCCTCCTCTCCAGGCAGGCATTCTACACACCACCTACTACGATAAACCAACAGCTAGGCTTCAAGTTCTTTAAACAAGGAGACTCTACAACCCAAGTCAATGGATAATAATTCTTGTGCTTTTTATGGGCCCTGAAAGACCAGTAAAATTAACCACTAAACTACTGGAGGGACATAAAACAGTGAAAAGTGACAAAGTTATTTCCAGGCAAAATTCCAGTCTTACACTTGACCATCTCAACCTGCCTGATTCTCCCATTCTGGCCACAAAGCTTAATAATAACTCATCAGTGAAACTAAATACCTGGAAGGGAGACACCAATGTTTCAGCCCCTTTCTGGATTCTTTGCCAATGTCACGCTTCTAGGTTAATGCAGCCTTTTAAGAGATGCTTACAACACTGCAGGTTTGGGACAAGGGGAGCAGCAGGAATGTAACTGGAGCTAGCTAGCCCTGAAATATGCTCATTGCTGGCATTTGGGTTTCCCCATGTGCTGGAGCAAAGGGCCTCAGAGTCCTCACCTTCCAGCCAAAGGCTACCCTGCTAGCAACCCATGAACCAGGGTATAATATTTGTTGGGTTAGGATGAAAATATTAAGAGCAGACATGGGACAACATGGGATGTAGAAGAAGTCAGGACAAGAATTACCTGGGACACCTCCAATGTATAGTGGCTCCCGAGTGCTGGCAGGTGGGAAGGTGAGCTGCCCAGCTGTGCGGCTACTGTCGGCGTCCAGTTCCAGGTGCAGGATGTTTTGTTTTATGGTGACTGGGTAAAAGGAAGCTAGTCAGGTCTATTGTCCAAGGAGAGCCCACTGTTTAAAACCTACAAGTTGTGTCTCCACTGGCTTCATTTTAACTCATCCCTATTGGGTCTGTGGAAGCAGTGATTGCAGGAATGTGGTCAACCTAGATTTAAATTCAACAAACTTCATCTCAACACCAGGCAGTGTTTAGATGCTTCCACACACATTACCAAATTTAATCCTTAAAATCAGTCTATGCAGAAGATATTATCTCCCCATTTCACAGATAAGGGACTGTGGTTCATTGAGGACCTTGCCAAGATTATCTGATTGTGAGTTGAAAAAGTTGGGATTCAAGCTCTGGCCTGCTCTCTCCAGGGGCTGTGCTTCTTTCACATGATCTTGTCTACTTTCCAAGAAGACGCTGACTTCTGAAAACTGACTCCTGACCCTCTAAACAAAATTCCTCCCATGTTAACAATCTTGGCTAGTTGAAAAGTAGTTAGCTTTCAAATTAGCCAAGATCACTTTTTACAAAAGGTAAAAACCTGTATTCGCCAATATAGGCTGATATATCTCCATACTAATAACCACAAGTTATTAATAAAATAGATTATATTTGAGAGGATAAGCCTGTTCTCTACTCAGTGGTTTAATAGTTTGCATTAATATTACCTAGTTGTTGATGAAAATAACCCAACAACGAGCCTTAACAATATAATAATAATAAGGAATACTTCCTGAGCCCCTACTACATACCAGACACTGTGCTAAGCACTTTCATGCATCATCTCTTTGAATTTTCACAACCCTAGGAGGTATCCACTATTTTTACCTCCATTTTACAGATGACGAAACTGAAAGGAAAGAGCAATTAAGTAACTTGCCCAAGGTCACACAGCAAAAGGGATGGAACTGACATTTGATCTGTGTTCTTTGTGACTTTAGAGCCAAAATCGAAATCCCAATGTTAGACTAGCCTTGAGAAAACAAACACAGCTTGTCAGTTTGCTGGACTCAAAAACAAAACCCAAAGACCTCAGTGTGCTAGGGCAATCTGGAGGCAGCAGCCATGAATTACAGAAATACACGTGGGGATGAGAACAGACTTAGCCCGGTGGCTGGCCTGGTTGGGCAGTCATGAACCGGTGGGCTGACCGAGGCTGTATTTGGGATATTCTGGTCAAACTGGAAAGGGGATGGAAACCCTCAGGGGTTTCAGTGCATGAATAATAGGCTACTGGATGTCGTACCTGTCACCGAGTGCCACTGTCCATCACACAGAGACCGCTTTGGGGTGATCGATGTCAAGAGCCCACCTGCCCCAGTGTCCACAGAGGCCGTGACCTGGAACACACAGGTGTTTTGCTATTTCCTCCAGAGAGGCAGGTGGCACCAACTCTGCCCTGCCACGTGACAGCCTAGGAGCACTTTAGATATCGGTCCCCCTCCTGCACCGGGTGATGACACAGGGTCCTTCCCAGCAAGCACGCTGCAGACCCAGGGCCCTGCCTGCAGGCGCTGCTGTGACAGTGTGCCCTTCCCTCCTGACCACCCCACCCCCGTCCGGCCCTACTCAGAGGTTATTCCTCCGAAGCAATTAATGTGTGGCAGTGGCTCTGCTTAGAAGGACGGGAAATTTGGAAGGCAAAAATGCTGGCTGAGGCCTACACCCTGTTGCGAGGCCCAGCCAATTATAATAACTCAAAGGATGCATTACTTAGAAGAGGCGTCCTCATCCAAGAAATGTAAACTGATTGCCTGAGTAGCGGGCACGTGCCAGGGATCGGCACTCAGTGTGCCGTCGTGCACAAGCCCCGCGTCCCACTCTCCAGGTCAGGGTCTCCTCTAGGATCTCCCAAGGCCCAAATCAAGGTAAGTGAACCGAGAGGACTAAAATAAGCTCATTTATAAATAATTTACATTTAATTTGCATGTAGCTAGATTGCAGCCTCTCCTTGGGCAATTTTTGAGCTAAACAATGTCACTGCTGCTATGAAGGTCATCAGGTCTTGATTTCACTTTTTTGTGATTCTTTCCTATCCACAAGTGCTCACTGGAGACTCTCCTTACCCCCTTTTCTGAAAAGCCAGCCTTGCCTCCCCTCTCCAGCAAGCAGACAGGTGCTTCCTTCTATGGGCTGCCAGAGACCTGCTCATACTTAAAAGTGCTTGAGGAGTTCTAGCTATTTTATTTTCCTAATAAAATATTTTTTCTTACATTTAATAAACTGTGAACTGATGGAGGTGAAAGAAAATGAGATATTATCAATCTTTGACTTGAGGCCTTAATTAAAAGAGGCTTCCTGAAAGAATTTGGGAATTTTGAGACATTTGAGGAGGAAAGAGATGTGACTGGTTGGCTAAAAAATAAGATATTGACCCAGGCCTGTGAGTGATGGGAAGGGTGAGTCAGGAGAAGCACCTAGAAGGAATCTAGGAGAAATCAAAGGGAAGCTGGTATGAGGTCCTAGGGGCCAGCATGGCTAAAGGGGCCAGAAAGGCTGGGTTGTTGTGCAGAGAGAATAAGGAGGGTCTGAAACTGATTCAGTGGGCACAAGGCCATGGGCATGGGTGTGACGTGGTATAAACAATGGGTGAGATGACGCATTCCATTCATTCTGGTACTGGCCTTATGAATAAAAGAAGAGATGTGGTCCAGGTGAAGGGACAGAGAAAATATAAACATTTCTTGATATATGGCCAGTTTCTATAATCTTGATGAGAGCCCTAAGATACAAGAATTATTATCCACAGATAAGAAAACTGAGTCTGAAGGAGGTTAAGTAACTTGCCTAAGGCCATATAACTAAGAAGTGGAGCTGAAATTTAGCCCAGCTTGTTTGAGTTTTCCCAATTTTAAAGATAAAGAACAGAAAACCTGATAAAATTACATGCTAAAGGAAAATGATAACTAAGCCCTGAAATGAAGTCTCTTAAATACAAGATCGAATTCTACTGTCTGCCGTAACTTCATCAACTATGGTCTCCAGAAATGGAACCTGGTTCTAATGTGAACCCATATGCCCTTCCCATTTCATCAGACTGCTACGCACCTTTCCTGCCTCCATATACACACATAAATGCTTCCCGGGTTGACTTCCAACGTGTGTTAGGATTCCAGTGAGACTTCTCGGGCGAATGCTGAAAACAAGCTTAAATTCTGGCTCAAACAGCACAGAATTTGCTTTCAAAAGAAAAAAAAAACAAAACAGTTAAAACATCATATTTAAGAAAAAGGATGGAGTTCTTAAGATTCAAAGCATAAGCTCTACCTGACTGCTCCTTACCTAGGATGACATGACCTCCTTCTGGGGAGAAGTAAGTACCTTTCTCCAAGGAGCCACCCATGCAGGGGGACACCCCAATGCTTGCAGAGGGGGCACCCAAGGGTTTTAAATCCAACTGAAAGTTCTTCAGACATCCCACAAAGCTGTTTTGGGGGAGGCTCTGCAACCAATCAGAAGAGAAAGAGAAAGTGGACTTTATTACCCATAACTCTCAGAAACGCATGAGTAGCCGAGGTAAAGGGCAGAGGCAGCTTGTCAGCAAGAGGGGGCAGGTAGGTGGGGACTCATCCTTTTGCTTTAGAGTCAGGTGAGCCTGACTGCTCCATTTGGCTCCCAGCCCACAGTGCCAAGAAAAGCCTGGATACCAGATTTCTGGTGGTTGGTCAAAGTTTGAAGGTGCCACCAAACCAGGTGGCATGCGTGTAGGGGGCAGGGGGAGGTGGAGGTTGCTAGCTTGTGCTGGAGTAAGAACGGGGAGGTTGACCTGACCCTGGTCTACCCAGACAGATCTGTAACAGGAGGAAATTTCCATCTTAGAGCTCACAGATCTCACTGTCTCTTTGCAAGTACAAACCACTTCTAAGGGCTTCATGAGCCAGTGTGATAGTTTAATGCAAGGCAGCTGACTAAGGAGGCCAAAAAGTTCTCAAAATAATGAAGTGTGAAAAAGCTCCCTACATTCGGCTGAGTGCACCACTAATAAATCCCCAATGCCAAGGAGTTAAACTAAGACTCAGTGTGCATAATAATAATGGGCTGCATGGAGTCCCAAGCCTGGGCCTCACAGATAGGTTTCTAGGGTTTGTGACTCCTTAACTTATATACCAGCTGTTCTCTGTATGTGTATTTTCCTGGGGAGAGGTTCGGTATTCTCCAAAAATGTTAAGAATCACTGAATAAAATTCAATTTCTTTCTAGAATAAATGCTTTTTAGGACCCTGAAATCCTACATGACAGAGGTAAAATATAGTAATTTTAAGAGAAGATGGTTCTATTAGAGATATATGTGGTTTATCAGTGTCAATGATAAACTATTGATTTGGCTCCCTATGACATTTTTATTTCTCATGATTTGTCATTTGCGCAATGAAGAATCTGTATCTAAAATCAAGGTCAGACTCTCCCTGAGAGAGGCCATAACCTAATATTTGATCCCTCGAGGCTGACTGCAGGCTTTGGTATTCAGAAGCAGGCCCTTTGTGAACTGGAAGTTGCTGGCCCTTTGAAAGGCTAGGAGTAGTGCTAATGTAGTGTGCTGTGCCCTCAGGCTGAAGGAGGGCTTCAGAATGTGCAAATGGGGTGCTGCTGAGTGCCCCAGATGTTAGGATGCTGGGTGTGATAAAGGTGGTTTTAAGAGGATTTACCTAGGTCAACAGAATACCTAAACTGTGCCCTTGAATAGCCACCCCATCCTGTGACCTCTCTGAGAGGGAAATAGGTACAGAGGTTGCGGTAAAGCAAAATTATACTTTAGTACTTGCTGATGCTTTGCCACAGACCTTAGTGCAAAACTTACGTGGTCCAGGCTGGGCCCTGTGGGCAACACCTTGGCCTAAACTAGATCAGCCTGAATGCCTCGCTAGAATCTAAGCGGGTGGAGAAGGCCCGCTGTGCCTACTTCATTTCAAGGCCCAGATTTGTGTCTTGGCCCTTGCCTCCCTGCCGCAAGCAACACCACACCAGAATGCGCCACCAGCTCCAGAGGAAAGGGGCAAGACGGGGTGAGCCCTTGTCATCCATTTAGGTGGAGGACAATTCTTAGGCCTGAGCTGTTGTCAGAACCATCTTAACTTTGTGGGAGAAGGCAAATCTGGGAGAAGAAAGTCAGGTGGGGGAGGCTTCCTCAGGTTCCCTGGGTGCAATTACCCCTCTGGCAGCACGGAAGGAGAGACAGAGGGAGGAGGCATTTTCAAAGCTCTCGTCCTGGAGCTGTGGCCCAATCAGAATGTATGAATTTGATCAATCCAGCCAAGCTGCCCTCCTCCTGGGAGATATAGGGAGTTGTGAGTTTCCCTAGTCTAATATTTGCCCAAATTTAATTCTTGAGATAATTTTATTTCAGACATTAATTAATATTGAAACACATGCTAAGTTCCTAAGTTATTTCTTTTTCAATTCTCTCTTCAGCCTTCTGATTAGGACACGGATCAAATTTTAGTTTGGTGCAAATAAGTCCTAAACACTTCTTGGTCACTTGTCAAGCTCCTTGTTTTCCAAATGATGGGAGTACAGGCCAGACCATCTAGCTAGACTTTAAAAACACTGTTTTGTTTTCATGGTATTTGTTTTCATAATACTTATTTTTATGGTCATCTACTATTTATGGTAAGAGATATTGGGTGTCCATTTACAATAGTGATAAAAAGATCCTTCAAAATTTTTAAAATTAAATATGAGTCAGTTGAACGCAAACTATTAAGTATTTCACCTGGATTTGGCAAAGATGGTGAAGGTGGCACAAATTACTAAAGTTTGGAAAACATTATTCTTAACCAAAAAAACTCCTTCTGCAACCTATAGCTTCTGCGTTTGCAGTCCCTGGAGGTGAAGCTAAGAGAATCATGCTTACAAAGAAGGAGCCCTATATTCACTGCTTCAGGGCCTAATCTCAACGTGCACCTTAAAAATGAGGGGGTAAAGGTGGGGAATGGGTGCCTTCTCTGTGGGGCTTCTGGACATTAGTCAGATATTTTTTAAAAACCATGTAAAGTTATCTTGAGGTTCTTGAGAATCTCATAATTAGAATGAATATAAGATGAACTGTGTTTGTCTACAGCTCTGAAGAGTAATTCTTTACCTTTGGCTTCCCTGATGGAGACGAGCCCAGGTAAATTGTGGTTTGAAGACTGAAGGTGGAATTTCCAGGCAAAATTCCTTCCCGGGCCCTCAGCCCATCCACAACCAAGCGCCCCTTCTTTCCATCTTGCCCAAACACCACCTTAAAAGAAAATACGTTAATTATATACTTACCCTTGACAATTGGTGCTGTATTTTATTAGTGATCACAGGAAATTAGTTCTTCTGTCCCCTCAAACAGCTTTAAAAAATGGGAGATTTTCCTCCCTAGTACTGTCATTATCATCATTTCATGAGATTACGGTAGCTATGAAACACAGGGAGCTAAAAAACTGGTAGTTACTGCTCAAAAGTGAACCAAGAAAAAGATACCGTTGATATGGGAACCTAAACAAAAGATAAAGGACTGAAGAGCCAAAGGCACATCAATAAAGAATAAACACCCACATAACAAAGAGGAAGGAATAGTTTGTGTAGAGCTGAGAGGAGACCGAGACCCACTGCCCTTGATCGGGGCTGCTGGAGCAAGGGGAAACCGGCTGATTTGCTTCTAAAAAGGGGAGCAAGTGTTTCATAATCTTTGCTAAAACTTGGACCTAGTGTGGTCTTTTCTACTGCATGGCCATGAGCCTATTCATTCATGACTCCTGAATTTATGTGCCCAGCTGAGCCTCTTGCCCCTACTGCCTTTGGACACACAGGCTTGAATATCTCATAGGCAACTCAACTTGAACATGTTCTCAGCAGAACTAGTCTTCCCCAGGGCCAAAATGTTCTTCTCCTGGCCACACCCACCTCCTCTCCATCTTTTCCATCTCAATAGAAGCCCCAGCCCAGTTGCTGGTTCAAAATCTCATTTACTCACACTTGACATCCAATCCAGCAGCACGCCCTCTGGGTTCTACCTTTAGACCATCCCAGACCTCCTCTTCCCTCAAGTACCTGCACAACTGAGGGGTGGAAACAACTGCTCTCCACTCCACCATGGCTTCTCTAGTCAAAGGCACTAGTTTCCATCTGGTGTCCCCTTGTTCTACTCTGGTCTCTTTTTAGTCTGTTCAGTTAAAGATAGTTTAAAAAATACAGATCTGTTCATGGAACTCTCCTGTTCAAGACTCATCAAAAGCTTCAAAGAAATTCTGAATAAAATCCAGAGTTCTTAGCTTGGCTTTCAAGACCACTCTACCTAAGCAGTATTCCTACTCTGTCATTTCCTTACCTGCTATATTGTTGGGTTTTTTTTTTCTTTCAGAGCATTTACCAGTATCTGACATTATATTGGGTATTTTTTGTTTATATGCTTCGGGAGGTCAGCTCATAAAATATTTGTTGAATGGCTAAGTGCAATTTGGCAAGTAACATTTTTTTCTGAGTTCCGGTTTACTTATCAGAAAAAAAAAAAAAAGTCTTCCCCCTTGCCTTGAACTGTGTTTCTTTGAATCTGGGGTGCCTTCCAGCAGGAGCCAGGATGCTAGGAATGTGGGTCTTTTCACTGGGGCTAGGGGGAAGGCATTCCAGGCCCTGAGAGGGACCTAGAGGCCTGGAAGTTGGCCCTGCAGGAGAGAAATGGTCCAAGAAGAAGGGATGAGGGGCAACCCAGGGCAGTGTGGAGGAAAGTGAAGACTTGGGGTGAAGCCAATCTTGGCCTTTAGGACAATGTCCCTGCATGGGGTGTGTTGCGATCTCGGGCCTCTGACCATGCAGACTCTTTCCAGAGCTCTGGGCCTTCATGTCTTGGAAAGAATTCGGGGACTCCTCTTTTTTGCTCCTCAGACACAGACTTTGGCATCAACTGAAGGTCCTAACGCAACCTGAGCGCTTACCGTGTGCCACTGCCCGTCACTGCATTTCTCTTTGCTTTTGAGTCTCAGTTTTTTCCCTTCTGTGCCCAATGCAAAGACCAGGCGTCCTTTTGACAGATAAAGAGCCATAAAGGAGCTCTTAGTGCCCATGTAGAACACGAGCCCTCTGGGTGACGTCGTCTGCACCTCCATAGCAAAGTGTGGCCTGTGAGGAGAAGAAGGCAAATGAGAAAGAAGGAAAACAGAGGATTTTAGTGCTTCTCTGAATCTCAGAGCTGGGAGAGAGGGAGCTGGGAGCAAGTACCCAATCTCCCATTTTTCAAAAGAATAAACTAAGGCATGTATTGATTAAGTGAACTGTCCCTCTGGGAACTTTTAAAAGCCATTATAAGTTGTGTAAAGTTTTGCTGTATAATTTCCTTACTACCTTGGGGCATAATGAGGAAGTTCTACAGCTGAACTTAGCTAGTGGTATAAGTCCCAACAGAGGGCAAGAAGTATGCCTGTACTGTTTTTGTTTTCTTTTTCAAAAATTTTAATTAAAAGATTTTTAAAAACTTATTTTATTTTGAAATAACTTCAAAATTACAGGATGTTGTAAAACAATACAAAACCCATACCAAAAACTCCAACATATCTCCTCCCCCTCGGATACTCAGATCTACCAACTTGTAACATTTTGCCGCATTTACCATATCTATCTATCTATCTATCTATCTATCTATCTATCTATCTATCTATCTATCTATCTTCTAAACATCTGAGAGTAGGTTGTATACATCAGGTTCTTTGAAAACTTAATACGTCCTGTACATTTCCTAAGAAAGAGGATATTCATTTACATAACCAACTTGAGTGTGGTTATCAAGTTCAAGATGTTTACAAGGATATAAAGCTTACAGCCTATCTCCCAATTTTTTACATGTTCCCAATAATGTCTTTTTGTGCATTTTCTCCTCCACTATTAGATACAGTTCAGGATTGTGTATTGCATTTAATTGCCATTGTCTCTTTACTTTTCCTTTTTTAAAACAGACATACAACATAAAATTTCCCAACTCAACTAAAGTTCCATGGGGTTAATCACATTCACACTGTTGTGCTACCCTCACCACGATCCATTAATCCATTACCAGAACTTGCCCACCACCCCAAACAGACACCCTCTACCCATTACACACCAACTTCCCATTTCCCCACCCTAACCTTGGTAATCTACTTTCTGTCTCTACGAATTTACGTCTTCTAATTTTTTCTATAATGAAATCATACAATATCTTTCCCCTTGTGTCTGACTTATTGTGCTCAACATGATGTCTTTAAGGTTTATCTGTTGTAGCATGCATCAGAAATTCATTCCTTCTTAAGGCTCAATAATATTCCATTGTATATCTATACCACATTTTCTTTATTCATTCATCTGCTAAAGGACACTTGGACTGCTTCCACCCTTTGGCTATTGTGAATAATGCCGCTAAGAACATTGAGGTACAAATACCTGTCTGAGCATGCCTGTGCTTGTTAAATCCAATGACCGTGCATTGTGTTTTCCATACATTCATGGACAGGGAACTTGCGAGGGGAGGACAGCATGAATAACAAGTATGTGACTTAAGCATCAGATATGCATTTTCTTTCTATAAGACATTTAATGCAAAGGCAGATCCACCTTCTCTCACCCATCTTTAAATTTCTAGGACCTTAGTACCTTACCAGTGACAGAACAGGAATTAGGCAAATCTCACGCATTTGCATGATGGTTACACATCACATGTACATCTGTCTGTGGCTTATCCCCAGTGCCCAGCCCATAGCAGGCATTCTATAGTTACTGAGTTGAGCTGAATGGGAAACAAAAATCTGGAGGTAGAATGTGGAAATGGAAAAAAATAAACTACCCTGTTACGTCTCTTTGCTTTTTAGTACTGTGCAGCTCAGCTAACACTGAGATACACATTTATCCTTCAGATTAGCAAGTTTCCTTGAGGGCAACATTCTTCAAAATGAAAAAGGAATTTCTATGTGTTAAATTAAACCAACCAGATGGTGGCATAGCTCAATATTTCTCTTGGTATGTCTGTGTGCGGAGGTTTGGAGAATGAGGGTTAGTCAATTTAAGGAGGATATTAAAACTTGCTACAGAATTCAAGTGTTTCACATATGTGGGCTTGATTACCAGGCTTGACATTTGCTTTGTAAATTCTTTCTTAAAGTGATTTTCTTTCATAAAAGACTAACACCCAAAAAAGGCAGTAGTAGCTTCAAATCGCAGTATATGATACTGTAGAGGATGGATGGGTAAAGTAGAGAGCCAAGTAGCAGTTTAATATGTTCATCAAAGGGTTAAACTATTGGTACAATGTTTTAAAAGAGAGTAAAAAAATTGTTAACATATAACTCAGCATGAAAACAATAGATAGGTAATACCACAAATCTCACAGCTTTTGAAAATATGATGATTGTTGCAATAGTTGGGACTTAATTTTTTTTTTTTAAAGATTTATTTATTTATTTATTTATGCCCCCCTTGCTGCTTGTGTTTAACTGTGTCCATTCGCTGTGCGTTTCTTCCGTGTCCGCTTATCTCCCCCTTGCTGTGAGGTCCTGCTGCATCAGCCCACTGCGCCGCGCGGGCCGGCCTGCTCTCACAAGGAGGCCCCGGGAAGCGAACCCAGGGCCTCCCGCATGGTAAACGGGGGCTCTATCGATTGAGCCACACCCGCTTCCTGCTGTGAGGTCTTGCTGCATCAGCCCACCGTGCTGCGCGGGCCGACCTGCCCTCACAAGGAGGCCCCGGGAAACGAACCCGGGGCCTCCCATATGGCAACGGGAGCCCTATCCATTGAGCCACACCCGCTTCCCTGGGACTTAATTTTAAAACCATATTTACTGATGATTAATTTTTTCTAAGTCTCTTTCCCTTTCAAAATGTTGCTTGTTTTTTCATTTATTACATAGAATCTTGTGTTGGAAGGAAAGGCACTAGGGCTGAATCATCAGAAGAAGCCCAAATAACTTGCCATGCTACATGTGCTGAGAGAGAAGATGCATGAGAAAAGCAGGCTGGGGAGGAAGGGAGAGGGACCCAAAGCTGGGGGAGAAGGTGCAGGGTGGTGGTGGCAAGGTCAGAGGAAGAGGAGGCTGGGGAGTGGGCAGGCAGGGCAGTGGCGGCTGCTGCTGTTTCCTTAAAAAGAGAAATTCTTGTCCTTAAGGGCAGCTTGACCAAGAGAGCAGTGCTGGGGACTGAGAAGTAACCAGGGAGGGGCTGATAATCACTCCTGCCCTCCTCTTAGCCTTCCCCTAGACCAGTTTTGGCAAATCAGGGATCCCGGAACTTTCCATAGGGCTGAGAGGTAGAGCCACTGGGCACCTGCCTTTCCTGCCTGCCCACCTGCCTGTAAACTCTGTCCTTGGCTTACGGAAGGAAATTTGCTAATAAGCTATTACCTCTACCTGCACTAAATTGGTGAGGAAATGGAGGACCAGAGAGATTTAGCCATTGGCTAATACTTGAGAGATAAGTACAGTTATGTCAAATTTATAGAGAGAAAGCTTAGGCTTAGACAAGTTAAATAACAGCTGATGGCAGCCTGGAGTCAGTCACTCAGTGCTCCCTTCAAGAGAGCCTGCTGCAGGGCCCATTGACTGGGCTATACTCTCGAGCCACAGGGGCACCCCGGAGATGTCTCCTTCCTCCCAGCTACCTCGGCTGCTCCAGAGAGGCTGGACTCATCTAAAGGGTGATCTCTGCTTGGGCTGCCCCATCTGGCTGGCTGAGCCCTTCTCAGCTGTTCTCACAGGTGTGAGGCCTGCATGGCAGCCTGAAGGCTCTCCCACCTGCTCCTGATCCCTCACAGACCATTCCCACAACAAAGCTGCCTGCTAATCTCATCTTGGCTTCTGGTCTCAGAGGACCTGAGCTGCCACATTTCCTGAGGCCACACAGCCACTAAGTGGCCAGGCAGGGATGGCCATTTAAAAACATGTTCTTAAAGCCAGGTCTTTTTGACCCCTGGGCAACTCTGCCTGGGTAGATAAGCCATGAAGGAATTTTTGGCACCTTTTAATTTATATCTCCTTCAAATCACCGGAAAATAACAGACGTTGTTTTCCTACTTTCTTCTGACATAATATCTCTGCTCATTCCCTCCTCCCCCAAAGACATAACTTGTTAGCACAAAAAGTCCAAATGTAGTCTCTCTAAATCATCTATCTGGCACTGATTCTATCTAAAAGGATGATTTTCTTTTGACTATAAAATGCAAGAGAAGAAAGGTGATTTATCATAGAAAAAAAATAGCAGCTTTGGAAAGGAATAACATCATTATTTTTAGAACACCGTCAAGTCTAAATGGGAGCACAGCTGATTGTTTCAGCCTCTGAACAGTACACGGTCACGTCTGTATTCCAAACGGGGGGTGGGGGTCCTTTGCAGACAGGCACCCTCTGTAACAAAATGGTAGTGCCACCGTCCTTAGTGACTGCCTTCCCGGGGCAGGCTCTGAGTGGGCACTGGGGCGAGGAAATGAAATAATACCTGGATTTCAGCGACTCCCAAGGAAGCGTGAATAGCATGTGGCTGGTGGGACTGTCCCCAAACCGGAGGGCTCTGTGACTGGCCTGCGCCTGGGGAGGTGGTGGGCAGGACTGTGCGTCCCGCCCCACCTCCGGGGTCCTCAGGAAGGCCACCGGCGTGTCCTGCAATGGCTGTGTGGGAGAGGAGCAAAAATGAGGCCAGCTAATTGTCATGGCAAAGAGCGGAGAATGCTGATCTTGCACAGTTTTTATTCTTCATCCTAAGAGATGAATTCAAGAGAGACTGAAGACCAGGCAAGTAGTACCGTGGGCTGGGACGGTCCCGCTGAGCCCCTTCCCACGGGGTTACCGATGGCCTAGAGATGGAGCTGAGCAGAGAGGCAGAGGATGTTCTTCGAGTCCTTAACTCTTCCTGCAGCCAGAACCTTCCAATCCCCGCTCATGTTCTAATGTGACTTTGATTTGGGGGCTTTTTGCCACCAGGCAGGTATAAAACATAACTAGAAGGGAAAGCGGCTCGTTTTCTTGGGGAAACAAAGTTTACGGGAATCCAAACCCTTTCTGTCACTCCCTCTTTAGGGAGGATGTAGCTATTCCCCTCCTACAGAACTCGGCTCTTTTTCCTGAAAGCCGCAGCACCTGGGCCCAGCAGGGATGCAGAGCCCCGCCCCAGCATGGAGCACCTGTCCAGCCACGCAGTGCCCACCTCCAGAGCCAGCACGTGGCCAGCAGCCCTGAGGTGCACACAGCCAGACAGTGAGCCGTGGAGACACAAACCTCCCTGTCCCGGCCATTTGCTTAGGTACACCTGCCCCCCCGCCCCCATTTTTGTATGTGGGCAGGTAGAAGGATGGAGGAGAGCAGGAAATACAAGGGGGGCAGACACACCCCATCCTTGGTAGAAGCCCCCAAGTTCATCCTGAGTGGGGTGGTGCTTTGAGCTTTCCAACAGGACTGCATCCTAATGCAGAAAACCACCATAATAAACATTGAATAAGACTAAAAACATTGTTGGAGGACACAGATTCCACAGCCCTTCCCCATGTCTCTCTGCTGCAGAGCCCCGGGTGTGATAAAGTCCATGCCTCTCCCCTAGGACTCCGAGCTCAGCAGGGATCTCAGCCAGAGCAAGCGGTGGGGATGTGCCTTGCTGGGGATGGGTCAGGAATGCATATGTGGCCCAAACCTGGCCAATGAACTGTGAGGGGCAGGGCTTCCAGAAATGGTTTCCCTAGTAGTAGAGAGAGGAACACAGGCAGGATCAGTGCTTCTTGTGCTGGGCACTGTCCAGTGGGTTACAACTGCCTGGAACCACAGAGCAGGGGGGAGGCAGAGCCCACTGAGCAGGGGGAAAGCAGAGCCTGTGCCCTGGTGTGCCCCAAGCCCGACCTACCCATGAACTGTTCATTACATGACATTACAGATTCCTTACTGTTTAAGCCATTTTGCAGTGGATTTTCTGGAGTCAGCAGCCAAAGACGTCTCAATGGCTGCAAATTCC